>JARGEH010000037.1:0-100566 GCA_029852875.1 Mythimna loreyi
TAATCTAATAATAACGAAGTTGTTATTAAATTTTGAAATATTAAAAATCCAAAAATAAGGGTAAGTGCCCCAAAACAAACCACCCCTTAAGGAAAGTCAGAAATAATTTGTCAGGTGTGTAGCGGGGGCTAATTTAGCACGTTTAAGGTTGAAAACCGCTACCAAAACGCTATCCTGGTGTTGTAGATATCGTAATTTTAGTTCTGACTGTGCTCCCCTAAGGTTTTTTTTTTTTTTTTTTTTTTTTTTTTTATGGTAGGTGAAAATCATCCAATGACGAAACCCGCTCTTGGGCGGAGCGGGAGACCAGTGTCAGACTCTTACTGACTAAAAAACCTACCCCGTACCTCCTTGCCTTATTTTCTGGAGTCGAGGTTACAATTTTTTTCATTTACCCTCTAGGCTCCAGGAGGCTTCGACCCTGAAGGGCCCCTGCAGTTTGCTGACAACTCCTTGAGGCGCGCGGGAACGGTGCGCGCCGTTGACGACCTGGACTCGGTCTTACAGACGATCGGACGGCGAGCTACCCATTGCTCACCGTCCGCGAGCCAGTGTCTACGGTGGCCGGATATCGGCAGGATCGCGGCGGCGACGGCTACGGCGAGTACGCCGTTGCCTTTGCCTTATGCGGTCGGCCCTCCTCCTTTACGAGCATTACTGCTTCGCAGAAGGAGGCGACCGCCTGCCATTCCTCTTCGCTGCGGACCATGGCCTGAACCAGGGCCCGGCGCGAGAGGTCGCCGCCGCCGATCACCCCCACGAGGACACGGCGATGCTCTTCCCAAGCAGGGCACACCTCCACCGTGTGCTCCACCGTGTCCTCGGGCTCGCCTCACAGTGGCGACACCCGGACGTCTCTTCCGCACGAATCCGGTGCAGGAATCTCCCGAACTTCCCATGTCCGGTGAGAACCTGCGTCATGCGGAAAGTGAGGACGCCGTGAGGTCTATCCAGCCACGCCTCAAAGAGGGGCACTACCCGCTGAGATTACGGTGTGCCCAGCGCTGGGTTGCGACAGTCGCTGTTTCCACTTCACCATGAGATCTCGCCGGAGCTCCTTCCGCCACGCCTCGACATGTTCGGGCAGCGGATCTTCGCCCCGGCGTTGCATCTCCACGCGCTGGTCGTGCATGTGTGCAAGGACTGTTGCCTCCAAATCCATGGTGGTAGGCCAGCAAGGAGGCTCGCCGCCTCGCGGGACACCGTGCGGTATCCCCGCACCATCCGGATGGCCATGACCCTCTGGCAGGCGTTCAGCTGGGGCCGCCGGGCGTTTACGCAGCGTCGGCGCCCACACTGGTGCCCCATAAAGGGCCATGGACCGGACGATGCCGGCGTAGAGCCTCCGGCAGAAGGCGTCTTGACCCCCAAGGTTCGGCAGGAGCCGCTTGAGAGCAGGCCCCCGTCCGATTGAGTTTGGGGGCCAGACGTCGGAAGTGCTCCTCGAAATTCCATCGGCTGTCGAGGACAAGTCCTAGGTACTTCATCGTCGACCCGACGCCGATGTGAACTCCTTCTACCGTTAGTTGGGAACCCGTTGGTGGCGCGTTCCGAGGGCCGTGAAAGCACATGGCCTCGGACTTGTGCAGTGCCACCTTGAGTCCCAACTGCTGGATCCTCTCAACGACTGTCGCAACCCCGCGTGTCGCTAGTTCGACCGCCGCCTGGTACGACCTTCCCTGCGCTAGACCAGCGTGTCGTCTGCGTAGCCAGACCACGCTGACCCCTACGGGGAGGTCGGGCGCGCAGCACGTAGTCGTACCCGATGTTCCACAAGGGCGGTCCTAGCACCGATCCCTGTGGGACACCGCATCGACATCTCTCGCCGTTTCCAATCTCCTTGGTGACCGGGGTAGACTATGTACCTGTCGGACAGGTAGGCCTCGATTGTACGACAGAGGTAGTCGGGCACCCGGTGATACCGGAGTGCCGTCCTAATGCAACTTCCAGGGCAGGGAATTAAAGGCGTTGGCAATGTCCAACGACACCGCCAAGACACACCTGCCCCGGGACACCGCATCCCCCGTCGTGAGGGCTCGCACGCGCATGATGGCGTCCACCGTGGAGCGCCCTCCTGCGAAACCCGAACTGGTCGTCCGCGAGATCGGCCCTTCAGTGGTTAGGTGCTTGACGAGGCGGTCTGCAATGACTCTTTCAAAGAGCTTGCCCACCTCGTCAAGCAGCACAATGGGCCGATACGCGGACGGAGAGTCCGCAGGGCGCCCCGGCTTCGCGACGAGGACCAGTTTTCCCCGTCTTCCAGGAAGTGGGGAACTGGCCCCTCTCCAAGCATGCGCTAAAGAGCCCCCCCAATCGGAGACCCGAGAGCCTCCATGGCCAGGACCCATGCCTTTCCTGGCAAGTCCGTCGGGTCCTGGGGCGGTATTCTTCGCACCCATCCTGCGTACCGCCACTCTCATCTCTACCTCGGTCACTTCCGGAGCATTGGTACCGTCGTCGCTGACGTGGTCCGGTCAGACACCGCTGGTGGCGGAGCATGGGCGGGGGGGAGTGGTCCCCCCGCGCAGGGAACAGAGCGCTCACCACACCCTCCACGATCTGTGGCCGAGACTCTGCGTCAACGGGGGAGCCCATGGGCGGGAGTTTCTCCCGCACCAACTTGTATGGGCGTCCCCACGGATCAGCGTTGAGCGTCCCCAGCCACGCTTTGCAGGCCTCGTCTTTGGCCCGCTTTATCTCTGATCGGAGGGTGCGCCTTGCCACCCTGTATCCCTCGTACAGCTCCGCCTCTACGGCCTCCGCACCCGGCGGGCGGAAGCGGCGCCTGCGGTGTCTGGTAATACCGGTGTCGCGCAGCATTGCATGCGGCGCGCAGCGTCGCAAGCTCTGGCGACCACCAGTACACCTGGCGTCGGGCGCGTCCTGGGCGGAGACGGGGCATTGCCGCGTCGCAAATTTGCGACAAGGCCTCCCGGAACCACTCCGCTCGACGTCCGATGTCGGCAGGCCTGACCGGTGCTTGCACCCAGGCCTGCACCGACCGCGGCTTCCAGGAAGAGCTCCTTCTCCCAGCTGCCTCAGCGCCCAACGCGGACCACATGGGGTCTGTCGGACCGGCGCGGTCGAGGTCTGGGCGGAGACGTCAAACCGGATATACCGGTGGTCCGAGTATGTCTCCACCCCCTCCATGACGCGCCAGTCAACTACACGCGGTGTCAGAGTGGGGCTGGCGAACGAAATGTCCACCACGGACTCACCCTGCACCCGCACACACGTGGGGACAGAACCCCGGTTTAGGACGACCAGGCCTGTTTCCAAGAGCCCAGTCCTCCACCAACCGACCCCGCTGGTTCGTGAGCCGGGAAACCCCAAGCCATGTTCCAGGCGTTGAAGTCCCCGCAAACGACCACGGGGAGGGTACCATACCCAGGCGACGACGGTCTTCAGCTCCCTGAGGGAGTCGTGAAGATCGGCGAGAGTTCTGTTCGGGGACAGGTTAGACGCCTACCACTGCAATGTCCCCGAACCGTGCTGCCACGCAACCCCGACCCTTCGTGACGGCCTCGGGGTCGGGGTACCAGCGGCGGCCGACGAGATAAGGGTCACCGAGCCGCTAAGGTCCTGAACCCAGTCAGCCCTGGGCAAGGACAAAGTGCGGCTCGGAGACCACGGGCGACGTTTATCGACCACTGCGCCATGCTCTGGAGCAACAGATCCTGAGCTGGGGCGCAGTGGTTGACATTCGCCTGGAGGAGACGTAATGGGGCCGTTATGGCAGTCCATTGTCTCCTCCCTAGCCCTCTGAGAGGGCACCGCCACGGCGGTAGCGGCGGCGACGGAAACCCGCGCGCGGGCGGGCCGAAGAAGCGGCTGCGGCGGCGGCGGTGGTGGTCGGGGGGCGACTCAATTTGGCCTTCACTTTGGCCGGGGGGTCGCAGGACCTGCTCCCAGCCCGGTGGTCGGCCTGCTTGCCTGCCGCCGCACATGCGTAGCAATGCGGCGCATTCCGGCACTCAGCAGACCTATGACCGGGCTTACCACACTGGTAGCAGTGGTCGCTGCGATCCACCTCCGCGGCACAAAAGGCCCCCACGTGGTGCCCCACGTGGCAGCGGTAGCACCGCAGAGGTCTGGCTCCAACAGTTTACCTGGGCGGAGACCCAGCCCACCAGAAGCCGTCGGCCCTCGCCAGTGATGGCCTTGGCCGCCGGCACGGGGCAGCTTACCGTAACGGCTCGCATGCCCGTGCTGTCAGCGCGGATGGTGCCCGCCCGAACCTGTTCGGTCGTGCAACCACCCACCCCGACGATGGCGGCCACCACCTCGTCCACCTTGACGGATCGTCCAGGCCCATGATGCGCATGTCGATGCACTTGGTGGGCCTGGACACTCGGGCCTCCTCTGCACTGAGGGCCACCCTAATTTTGTCGGCCAGAATGTCAGCGACACTGGCCGAGCCCGGGGACCTCCAGGATTCGGGGCCCCCGTTAGGGTCTGCCTTATGCAGAAGCCCCCAGGCACTCCGAGCTCGTCAAGGTGGGGCTCCACCGCCCGCCTTGCCTTCTCCATGACGGCGTCGTAATTCGCGCCCCTTCTTACCCGCTTCAGGCTGTAGTGTGATCACTACAGCCTCGGATTTCGGGGCGCGAAGTCTCGCCGCCATTGCACGCTTCTTGCGCTCTTGGCGCTTAGCGCGCTTCTTTGCCGCCCTGCGCGCCTTACCCGCACTTTTCTTGGCGCCGACGACCGTCCAGTCGCGCCAGACGATGATGGATCTTGAGGCGGGGGAGGCGGCAGGCGCGACTGAGTCGCCGCCACCGCGATAGGAGCTCCCGCCGGCCTGGCAGCAGCAGGCGCCACACCCACCCCTCGTGGGAGGAGCGGCCCGCGCCCGACGCTGCCCAGCCACCGGGGCTGGCCTCGCAGGCTCCGGCGCTGAGGCCTGCGCCCGGCTTGCCCAACGGGCCCGCCTTGGGCGCAGGCCGCCGTGGGCCGCTGCGGCAGCGGCATAAGTTGCCGCTTGGCGCTGGCCGGAGGTCGCCATGGAGGGCGCAAGACTATGCCCTCCAGCAGGGACAGCTGCCGCTGGATCTGCAGCTGGAACTGCTGCGCTTGCTGCTCTGCAGCTGCTGCCGGAAGGCAGCCAGCTCCGACTGCACCAGCGTCAGCAGCTGGCCCCCTGCCTCAGGCTGGGCTGGGGCCGACTTTGCCCCTGCCCCTGCCCGGAACCCCCCCCCCTCCGACGGCCTCCCGCGCAACGGCTTCCAGGGCCCACGGGCCCGGCCCGAAGCTCAGCACGAAGCTCGGCCCGCAGCTTCGCCACACTCCTGTCCAAGGCCTTATCGAAGGCCTCGGACAAAGAGGTGGCGTGCTTCAAAACGGACTTCTCCTTCGAAGCCGTTTTGCGACCCTCTTGCGGCCCATGTCGCGCAGCGCCGCGACCACCAGCTCGCCGAAGGACCTGCGCGCCTCTTCAGCGGAGTCCGCCCCAGCGTCTGGCGCGCCACCGGATTGACGCGGCGGGCGCTCCCCCAGCGCTGACCGCACCAGGGTGGCGCCCTCCGCGGCAAGCTTGCAGCTCGCTGAGCGGACTCCCGCGGAGTGAGCCCCCTGCCCGTACCTCGGCTTTGGCCCCCACCGCGACTCCCGGTGGGGATCTTTGGGGCCGAGCCCTTCCCATCATCGGAGGACGACTGCCCGTCCTCCGATTTGGTGCGCTTCCGGAAGGAACGCGAGTCCCTTCCGGATGTTGCCCACCAACTCCTCCTCCATCTCCGAGCCTGAGCTCCTTCTGGACGCAGCGTCGGACTCCGACCGCTCGTCACTCTCTGAAATTTGGGTGAAAAATTTTGTGTTCATCTGGTTCCCACGAGTATTTTTCAATCTGTACTGGCTCAAGTTTAGTGGTCCGCACTAGAGACTAATTTAGCTACCCATTAGTCAAGCTAACAACCTCCCTCACGGTGCGCCGCCGCTTGGAGGTTTGGGGTGATTTTTTATAGAGGTTGTCTTCCTCGCGGCCCGGGCGGTTAAGCCAAGGCCCTCGACCCCCATCGAAAGTCAGAAACATGACCTTGGACAATCTTTGGGGCTACGAGTCTAGCGGTGGCAGAAGGAGGAGGAACTCTTCCTCCTGCCTGCCCGATGGCAGGGTGAGTGCACACCGAGCCCGCTCTTACCTCGTCGCTGTGCCCTCTGCTAAATCAGAGGGACACGCGTTGAGGCGTTACTCCCAACAGAATATTCGCAAGCCGCCATCGAGCACCCTTAGGCAGGGATTGCCCAAGGGTGGGTCGATGGCGGCCTCCCGGGGTGCACCGTCCCGCAGACTGGTCTTCACTCCGGACGTGTCCGCAAGGGAACTCCAGCCTGCGGGCGCTCGAGGAGGTTTTCTGTCATGGCACCCCGTGCTCCCTAAGGTAGATTTCGGGCCAGACACCTATGTATGAATTTTGATAAAAAATCGAATTTTTTGACGTTCTATGTGAGGCAGGCGGGCGTGCGAGGTGTCAGGAGACAGGTCTCGACGCGGGCTAGCTCACGAGAACGGTTACAGAAGTACGTTCAGTATAAAAATTTTGAATTATGGCCAAAAAACCGGATTTTTTGGTGAAAAATCGGATTTTCAGCGACCGAGAGGGGTTTCGGTTCGCGCTCAGCGCCGGGAAACCTGGGTTCGTACAGCGAAAACCCGATCGACAAAAAACTATGGTAATCTAATAATAAACGAAGTTGTTATTAAATTTTGAAATATTAAAAAATCCAAAAATAAGGGTAAGTGCCCAAAACAAAACCACCCCTTAAGGAAAGTCAGAAATAATTTGTCAGGTGTGTAGCGGGGGCTAATTTAGCACGTTTAAGGTTGAAAACCGCTACCAAAACGCTATCCTGGTGTTGTAGATATCGTAATTTTAGTTCTGACTGTGCTCCCTAAGGTAGATTTCGGGCCAGACACCTATGTATGAATTTTGATAAAAAATCGAATTTTTTGACGTTCTATGTGAGGCAGGCGGGCGTGCGAGGTGTCAGGAGACAGGTCTCGACGCGGGCTAGCTCACGAGAACGGTTACAGAAGTACGTTCAGTATAAAAATTTTGAATTATGGCCAAAAAACCGGATTTTTTGGTGAAAAATCGGATTTTCAGCGACCGAGAGGGGTTTCGGTTCGCGCTCAGCGCCGGGAAACCTGGGTTCGTACAGCGAAAACCCGATCGACAAAAAACTATGGTAATCTAATAATAAACGAAGTTGTTATTAAATTTTGAAATATTAAAAAATCCAAAAATAAGGGTAAGTGCCCAAAACAAAACCACCCCTTAAGGAAAGTCAGAAATAATTTGTCAGGTGTGTAGCGGGGGCTAATTTAGCACGTTTAAGGTTGAAAACCGCTACCAAAACGCTATCCTGGTGTTGTAGATATCGTAATTTTAGTTCTGACTGTGCTCCCTAAGGTAGATTTCGGGCCAGACACCTATGTATGAATTTTGATAAAAAATCGAATTTTTTGACGTTCTATGTGAGGCAGGCGGGCGTGCGAGGTGTCAGGAGACAGGTCTCGACGCGGGCTAGCTCACGAGAACGGTTACAGAAGTACGTTCAGTATAAAAATTTTGAATTATGGCCAAAAAACCGGATTTTTTGGTGAAAAATCGGATTTTCAGCGACCGAGAGGGGTTTCGGTTCGCGCTCAGCGCCGGGAAACCTGGGTTCGTACAGCGAAAACCCGATCGACAAAAAACTATGGTAATCTAATAATAAACGAAGTTGTTATTAAATTTTGAAATATTAAAAAATCCAAAAATAAGGGTAAGTGCCCAAAACAAAACCACCCCTTAAGGAAAGTCAGAAATAATTTGTCAGGTGTGTAGCGGGGGCTAATTTAGCACGTTTAAGGTTGAAAACCGCTACCAAAACGCTATCCTGGTGTTGTAGATATCGTAATTTTAGTTCTGACTGTGCTCCCTAAGGTAGATTTCGGGCCAGACACCTATGTATGAATTTTGATAAAAAATCGAATTTTTTGACGTTCTATGTGAGGCAGGCGGGCGTGCGAGGTGTCAGGAGACAGGTCTCGACGCGGGCTAGCTCACGAGAACGGTTACAGAAGTACGTTCAGTATAAAAATTTTGAATTATGGCCAAAAAACCGGATTTTTTGGTGAAAAATCGGATTTTCAGCGACCGAGAGGGGTTTCGGTTCGCGCTCAGCGCCGGGAAACCTGGGTTCGTACAGCGAAAACCCGATCGACAAAAAACTATGGTAATCTAATAATAAACGAAGTTGTTATTAAATTTTGAAATATTAAAAAATCCAAAAATAAGGGTAAGTGCCCAAAACAAAACCACCCCTTAAGGAAAGTCAGAAATAATTTGTCAGGTGTGTAGCGGGGGCTAATTTAGCACGTTTAAGGTTGAAAACCGCTACCAAAACGCTATCCTGGTGTTGTAGATATCGTAATTTTAGTTCTGACTGTGCTCCCTAAGGTAGATTTCGGGCCAGACACCTATGTATGAATTTTGATAAAAAATCGAATTTTTTGACGTTCTATGTGAGGCAGGCGGGCGTGCGAGGTGTCAGGAGACAGGTCTCGACGCGGGCTAGCTCACGAGAACGGTTACAGAAGTACGTTCAGTATAAAAATTTTGAATTATGGCCAAAAAACCGGATTTTTTGGTGAAAAATCGGATTTTCAGCGACCGAGAGGGGTTTCGGTTCGCGCTCAGCGCCGGGAAACCTGGGTTCGTACAGCGAAAACCCGATCGACAAAAAACTATGGTAATCTAATAATAAACGAAGTTGTTATTAAATTTTGAAATATTAAAAAATCCAAAAATAAGGGTAAGTGCCCAAAACAAAACCACCCCTTAAGGAAAGTCAGAAATAATTTGTCAGGTGTGTAGCGGGGGCTAATTTAGCACGTTTAAGGTTGAAAACCGCTACCAAAACGCTATCCTGGTGTTGTAGATATCGTAATTTTAGTTCTGACTGTGCTCCCTAAGGTAGATTTCGGGCCAGACACCTATGTATGAATTTTGATAAAAAATCGAATTTTTTGACGTTCTATGTGAGGCAGGCGGGCGTGCGAGGTGTCAGGAGACAGGTCTCGACGCGGGCTAGCTCACGAGAACGGTTACAGAAGTACGTTCAGTATAAAAATTTTGAATTATGGCCAAAAAACCGGATTTTTTGGTGAAAAATCGGATTTTCAGCGACCGAGAGGGGTTTCGGTTCGCGCTCAGCGCCGGGAAACCTGGGTTCGTACAGCGAAAACCCGATCGACAAAAAACTATGGTAATCTAATAATAAACGAAGTTGTTATTAAATTTTGAAATATTAAAAAATCCAAAAATAAGGGTAAGTGCCCAAAACAAAACCACCCCTTAAGGAAAGTCAGAAATAATTTGTCAGGTGTGTAGCGGGGGCTAATTTAGCACGTTTAAGGTTGAAAACCGCTACCAAAACGCTATCCTGGTGTTGTAGATATCGTAATTTTAGTTCTGACTGTGCTCCCTAAGGTAGATTTCGGGCCAGACACCTATGTATGAATTTTGATAAAAAATCGAATTTTTTGACGTTCTATGTGAGGCAGGCGGGCGTGCGAGGTGTCAGGAGACAGGTCTCGACGCGGGCTAGCTCACGAGAACGGTTACAGAAGTACGTTCAGTATAAAAATTTTGAATTATGGCCAAAAAAACGGATTTTTTGGTGAAAAATCGGATTTTCAGCGACCGAGAGGGGTTTCGGTTCGCGCTCAGCGCCGGGAAACCTGGGTTCGTACAGCGAAAACCCGATCGACAAAAAACTATGGTAATCTAATAATAAACGAAGTTGTTATTAAATTTTGAAATATTAAAAAATCCAAAAATAAGGGTAAGTGCCCAAAACAAAACCACCCCTTAAGGAAAGTCAGAAATAATTTGTCAGGTGTGTAGCGGGGGCTAATTTAGCACGTTTAAGGTTGAAAACCGCTACCAAAACGCTATCCTGGTGTTGTAGATATCGTAATTTTAGTTCTGACTGTGCTCCCTAAGGTAGATTTCGGGCCAGACACCTATGTATGAATTTTGATAAAAAATCGAATTTTTTGACGTTCTATGTGAGGCAGGCGGGCGTGCGAGGTGTCAGGAGACAGGTCTCGACGCGGGCTAGCTCACGAGAACGGTTACAGAAGTACGTTCAGTATAAAAATTTTGAATTATGGCCAAAAAACCGGATTTTTTGGTGAAAAATCGGATTTTCAGCGACCGAGAGGGGTTTCGGTTCGCGCTCAGCGCCGGGAAACCTGGGTTCGTACAGCGAAAACCCGATCGACAAAAAACTATGGTAATCTAATAATAAACGAAGTTGTTATTAAATTTTGAAATATTAAAAAATCCAAAAATAAGGGTAAGTGCCCAAAACAAAACCACCCCTTAAGGAAAGTCAGAAATAATTTGTCAGGTGTGTAGCGGGGGCTAATTTAGCACGTTTAAGGTTGAAAACCGCTACCAAAACGCTATCCTGGTGTTGTAGATATCGTAATTTTAGTTCTGACTGTGCTCCCTAAGGTAGATTTCGGGCCAGACACCTATGTATGAATTTTGATAAAAAATCGAATTTTTTGACGTTCTATGTGAGGCAGGCGGGCGTGCGAGGTGTCAGGAGACAGGTCTCGACGCGGGCTAGCTCACGAGAACGGTTACAGAAGTACGTTCAGTATAAAAATTTTGAATTATGGCCAAAAAACCGGATTTTTTGGTGAAAAATCGGATTTTCAGCGACCGAGAGGGGTTTCGGTTCGCGCTCAGCGCCGGGAAACCTGGGTTCGTACAGCGAAAACCCGATCGACAAAAAACTATGGTAATCTAATAATAAACGAAGTTGTTATTAAATTTTGAAATATTAAAAAATCCAAAAATAAGGGTAAGTGCCCAAAACAAAACCACCCCTTAAGGAAAGTCAGAAATAATTTGTCAGGTGTGTAGCGGGGGCTAATTTAGCACGTTTAAGGTTGAAAACCGCTACCAAAACGCTATCCTGGTGTTGTAGATATCGTAATTTTAGTTCTGACTGTGCTCCCTAAGGTAGATTTCGGGCCAGACACCTATGTATGAATTTTGATAAAAAATCGAATTTTTTGACGTTCTATGTGAGGCAGGCGGGCGTGCGAGGTGTCAGGAGACAGGTCTCGACGCGGGCTAGCTCACGAGAACGGTTACAGAAGTACGTTCAGTATAAAAATTTTGAATTATGGCCAAAAAACCGGATTTTTTGGTGAAAAATCGGATTTTCAGCGACCGAGAGGGGTTTCGGTTCGCGCTCAGCGCCGGGAAACCTGGGTTCGTACAGCGAAAACCCGATCGACAAAAAACTATGGTAATCTAATAATAAACGAAGTTGTTATTAAATTTTGAAATATTAAAAAATCCAAAAATAAGGGTAAGTGCCCAAAACAAAACCACCCCTTAAGGAAAGTCAGAAATAATTTGTCAGGTGTGTAGCGGGGGCTAATTTAGCACGTTTAAGGTTGAAAACCGCTACCAAAACGCTATCCTGGTGTTGTAGATATCGTAATTTTAGTTCTGACTGTGCTCCCTAAGGTAGATTTCGGGCCAGACACCTATGTATGAATTTTGATAAAAAATCGAATTTTTTGACGTTCTATGTGAGGCAGGCGGGCGTGCGAGGTGTCAGGAGACAGGTCTCGACGCGGGCTAGCTCACGAGAACGGTTACAGAAGTACGTTCAGTATAAAAATTTTGAATTATGGCCAAAAAACCGGATTTTTTGGTGAAAAATCGGATTTTCAGCGACCGAGAGGGGTTTCGGTTCGCGCTCAGCGCCGGGAAACCTGGGTTCGTACAGCGAAAACCCGATCGACAAAAAACTATGGTAATCTAATAATAAACGAAGTTGTTATTAAATTTTGAAATATTAAAAAATCCAAAAATAAGGGTAAGTGCCCAAAACAAAACCACCCCTTAAGGAAAGTCAGAAATAATTTGTCAGGTGTGTAGCGGGGGCTAATTTAGCACGTTTAAGGTTGAAAACCGCTACCAAAACGCTATCCTGGTGTTGTAGATATCGTAATTTTAGTTCTGACTGTGCTCCCTAAGGTAGATTTCGGGCCAGACACCTATGTATGAATTTTGATAAAAAATCGAATTTTTTGACGTTCTATGTGAGGCAGGCGGGCGTGCGAGGTGTCAGGAGACAGGTCTCAACGCGGGCTAGCTCACGAGAACGGTTACAGAAGTACGTTCAGTATAAAAATTTTGAATTATGGCCAAAAAACCGGATTTTTTGGTGAAAAATCGGATTTTCAGCGACCGAGAGGGGTTTCGGTTCGCGCTCAGCGCCGGGAAACCTGGGTTCGTACAGCGAAAACCCGATCGACAAAAAACTATGGTAATCTAATAATAAACGAAGTTGTTATTAAATTTTGAAATATTAAAAAATCCAAAAATAAGGGTAAGTGCCCAAAACAAAACCACCCCTTAAGGAAAGTCAGAAATAATTTGTCAGGTGTGTAGCGGGGGCTAATTTAGCACGTTTAAGGTTGAAAACCGCTACCAAAACGCTATCCTGGTGTTGTAGATATCGTAATTTTAGTTCTGACTGTGCTCCCTAAGGTAGATTTCGGGCCAGACACCTATGTATGAATTTTGATAAAAAATCGAATTTTTTGACGTTCTATGTGAGGCAGGCGGGCGTGCGAGGTGTCAGGAGACAGGTCTCGACGCGGGCTAGCTCACGAGAACGGTTACAGAAGTACGTTCAGTATAAAAATTTTGAATTATGGCCAAAAAACCGGATTTTTTGGTGAAAAATCGGATTTTCAGCGACCGAGAGGGGTTTCGGTTCGCGCTCAGCGCCGGGAAACCTGGGTTCGTACAGCGAAAACCCGATCGACAAAAAACTATGGTAATCTAATAATAAACGAAGTTGTTATTAAATTTTGAAATATTAAAAAATCCAAAAATAAGGGTAAGTGCCCAAAACAAAACCACCCCTTAAGGAAAGTCAGAAATAATTTGTCAGGTGTGTAGCGGGGGCTAATTTAGCACGTTTAAGGTTGAAAACCGCTACCAAAACGCTATCCTGGTGTTGTAGATATCGTAATTTTAGTTCTGACTGTGCTCCCTAAGGTAGATTTCGGGCCAGACACCTATGTATGAATTTTGATAAAAAATCGAATTTTTTGACGTTCTATGTGAGGCAGGCGGGCGTGCGAGGTGTCAGGAGACAGGTCTCGACGCGGGCTAGCTCACGAGAACGGTTACAGAAGTACGTTCAGTATAAAAATTTTGAATTATGGCCAAAAAACCGGATTTTTTGGTGAAAAATCGGATTTTCAGCGACCGAGAGGGGTTTCGGTTCGCGCTCAGCGCCGGGAAACCTGGGTTCGTACAGCGAAAACCCGATCGACAAAAAACTATGGTAATCTAATAATAAACGAAGTTGTTATTAAATTTTGAAATATTAAAAAATCCAAAAATAAGGGTAAGTGCCCAAAACAAAACCACCCCTTAAGGAAAGTCAGAAATAATTTGTCAGGTGTGTAGCGGGGGCTAATTTAGCACGTTTAAGGTTGAAAACCGCTACCAAAACGCTATCCTGGTGTTGTAGATATCGTAATTTTAGTTCTGACTGTGCTCCCTAAGGTAGATTTCGGGCCAGACACCTATGTATGAATTTTGATAAAAAATCGAATTTTTTGACGTTCTATGTGAGGCAGGCGGGCGTGCGAGGTGTCAGGAGACAGGTCTCGACGCGGGCTAGCTCACGAGAACGGTTACAGAAGTACGTTCAGTATAAAAATTTTGAATTATGGCCAAAAAACCGGATTTTTTGGTGAAAAATCGGATTTTCAGCGACCGAGAGGGGTTTCGGTTCGCGCTCAGCGCCGGGAAACCTGGGTTCGTACAGCGAAAACCCGATCGACAAAAAACTATGGTAATCTAATAATAAACGAAGTTGTTATTAAATTTTGAAATATTAAAAAATCCAAAAATAAGGGTAAGTGCCCAAAACAAAACCACCCCTTAAGGAAAGTCAGAAATAATTTGTCAGGTGTGTAGCGGGGGCTAATTTAGCACGTTTAAGGTTGAAAACCGCTACCAAAACGCTATCCTGGTGTTGTAGATATCGTAATTTTAGTTCTGACTGTGCTCCCTAAGGTAGATTTCGGGCCAGACACCTATGTATGAATTTTGATAAAAAATCGAATTTTTTGACGTTCTATGTGAGGCAGGCGGGCGTGCGAGGTGTCAGGAGACAGGTCTCGACGCGGGCTAGCTCACGAGAACGGTTACAGAAGTACGTTCAGTATAAAAATTTTGAATTATGGCCAAAAAACCGGATTTTTTGGTGAAAAATCGGATTTTCAGCGACCGAGAGGGGTTTCGGTTCGCGCTCAGCGCCGGGAAACCTGGGTTCGTACAGCGAAAACCCGATCGACAAAAAACTATGGTAATCTAATAATAAACGAAGTTGTTATTAAATTTTGAAATATTAAAAAATCCAAAAATAAGGGTAAGTGCCCAAAACAAAACCACCCCTTAAGGAAAGTCAGAAATAATTTGTCAGGTGTGTAGCGGGGGCTAATTTAGCACGTTTAAGGTTGAAAACCGCTACCAAAACGCTATCCTGGTGTTGTAGATATCGTAATTTTAGTTCTGACTGTGCTCCCTAAGGTAGATTTCGGGCCAGACACCTATGTATGAATTTTGATAAAAAATCGAATTTTTTGACGTTCTATGTGAGGCAGGCGGGCGTGCGAGGTGTCAGGAGACAGGTCTCGACGCGGGCTAGCTCACGAGAACGGTTACAGAAGTACGTTCAGTATAAAAATTTTGAATTATGGCCAAAAAACCGGATTTTTTGGTGAAAAATCGGATTTTCAGCGACCGAGAGGGGTTTCGGTTCGCGCTCAGCGCCGGGAAACCTGGGTTCGTACAGCGAAAACCCGATCGACAAAAAACTATGGTAATCTAATAATAAACGAAGTTGTTATTAAATTTTGAAATATTAAAAAATCCAAAAATAAGGGTAAGTGCCCAAAACAAAACCACCCCTTAAGGAAAGTCAGAAATAATTTGTCAGGTGTGTAGCGGGGGCTAATTTAGCACGTTTAAGGTTGAAAACCGCTACCAAAACGCTATCCTGGTGTTGTAGATATCGTAATTTTAGTTCTGACTGTGCTCCCTAAGGTAGATTTCGGGCCAGACACCTATGTATGAATTTTGATAAAAAATCGAATTTTTTGACGTTCTATGTGAGGCAGGCGGGCGTGCGAGGTGTCAGGAGACAGGTCTCGACGCGGGCTAGCTCACGAGAACGGTTACAGAAGTACGTTCAGTATAAAAATTTTGAATTATGGCCAAAAAACCGGATTTTTTGGTGAAAAATCGGATTTTCAGCGACCGAGAGGGGTTTCGGTTCGCGCTCAGCGCCGGGAAACCTGGGTTCGTACAGCGAAAACCCGATCGACAAAAAACTATGGTAATCTAATAATAAACGAAGTTGTTATTAAATTTTGAAATATTAAAAAATCCAAAAATAAGGGTAAGTGCCCAAAACAAAACCACCCCTTAAGGAAAGTCAGAAATAATTTGTCAGGTGTGTAGCGGGGGCTAATTTAGCACGTTTAAGGTTGAAAACCGCTACCAAAACGCTATCCTGGTGTTGTAGATATCGTAATTTTAGTTCTGACTGTGCTCCCTAAGGTAGATTTCGGGCCAGACACCTATGTATGAATTTTGATAAAAAATCGAATTTTTTGACGTTCTATGTGAGGCAGGCGGGCGTGCGAGGTGTCAGGAGACAGGTCTCGACGCGGGCTAGCTCACGAGAACGGTTACAGAAGTACGTTCAGTATAAAAATTTTGAATTATGGCCAAAAAACCGGATTTTTTGGTGAAAAATCGGATTTTCAGCGACCGAGAGGGGTTTCGGTTCGCGCTCAGCGCCGGGAAACCTGGGTTCGTACAGCGAAAACCCGATCGACAAAAAACTATGGTAATCTAATAATAAACGAAGTTGTTATTAAATTTTGAAATATTAAAAAATCCAAAAATAAGGGTAAGTGCCCAAAACAAAACCACCCCTTAAGGAAAGTCAGAAATAATTTGTCAGGTGTGTAGCGGGGGCTAATTTAGCACGTTTAAGGTTGAAAACCGCTACCAAAACGCTATCCTGGTGTTGTAGATATCGTAATTTTAGTTCTGACTGTGCTCCCTAAGGTAGATTTCGGGCCAGACACCTATGTATGAATTTTGATAAAAAATCGAATTTTTTGACGTTCTATGTGAGGCAGGCGGGCGTGCGAGGTGTCAGGAGACAGGTCTCGACGCGGGCTAGCTCACGAGAACGGTTACAGAAGTACGTTCAGTATAAAAATTTTGAATTATGGCCAAAAAACCGGATTTTTTGGTGAAAAATCGGATTTTCAGCGACCGAGAGGGGTTTCGGTTCGCGCTCAGCGCCGGGAAACCTGGGTTCGTACAGCGAAAACCCGATCGACAAAAAACTATGGTAATCTAATAATAAACGAAGTTGTTATTAAATTTTGAAATATTAAAAAATCCAAAAATAAGGGTAAGTGCCCAAAACAAAACCACCCCTTAAGGAAAGTCAGAAATAATTTGTCAGGTGTGTAGCGGGGGCTAATTTAGCACGTTTAAGGTTGAAAACCGCTACCAAAACGCTATCCTGGTGTTGTAGATATCGTAATTTTAGTTCTGACTGTGCTCCCTAAGGTTTTTTTTTTTTTTTTTTTTTTTTTTTTTTTTTTTTTATGGTAGGTGAAAATCATCCAATGACGAAACCCGCTCTTGGGCGGAGCGGGAGACTAGTGTCAGACTCTTACTGACTAAAAAACCTACCCCGAACCTTCCTTGCCCTATTCCTGGAGTCGAGGTAACAGTTTCCCACCACCCTCTAGACTCCAGGAGGCTTCGACCCTGAAGGGCCCCTACAGTTTGCTGACAACTCCTTGAGGCGCGCGGGAACGGTGCGCGCCGTTGACGACTAGGACTCGGTCTTACAGACGACCGGACGGCGAGCTACCCATTGCTCACCGTCCGCGAGCCAGTGTCTACGGTGGCCGGATATCGGCAGGATCGCGGCGGCGACGGCTACGGCGAGTACGCCGTTGCCTTTGCCTTATGCGGTCGGCCTCCTCCTTTACGAGCATTACTGCTTCGCAGAAGGAGGCGACCGCCTGCCATTCCTCTTCGCTGCGGACCATGGCCTGAACCAGGGCCCGGCGCGAGAGGTCGCCGCCGCCGATCACCCCCACGAGGACACGGCGATGCTCTTCCCAAGCAGGGCACACCTCCACCGTGTGCTCCACCGTGTCCTCCGGGCTCGCCTCACAGTGGCGACACCCGGACGTCTCTTCCGCACGAATCCGGTGCAGGAATCTCCCGAACTTCCCATGTCCGGTGAGAACCTGCGTCATGCGGAAGGTGAGGACGCCGTGAGGTCTATCCAGCCACGCCTCAAAGAGGGGCACTACCGCTGAGATTACGGTGTGCCCAGCGCTGGGTTGCGACAGTCGCTGTTTCCACTTCACCATGAGATCTCGCCGGAGCTCCTTCCGCCACGCCTCGACATGTTCGGGCAGCGGATCTTCGCCCCGGCGTTGCACCTCCACGCGCTGGTCGTGCATGCGTGCAAGGACTGTTGCCTCCAGATCCCACGGTGGTAGGCCAGCAAGGAGGCTCGCCGCCTCGCGGGACACCGTGCGGTATCCCCGCACCATCCGGATGGCCATGACCCTCTGGCAGGCGTTCAGCTGGGCCGCCGGGCGTTTACGCAGCGTCGGCGCCCACACTGGTGCCCCATAAAGGGCCATGGACCGGACGATGCCGGCGTAGAGCCTCCGGCAGAAGGCGTCTGGACCCCCAAGGTTCGGCAGGAGCCGCTTGAGAGCAGCCCCCGTCCGGTTGAGTTTGGGGGCCAGACGTCGGAAGTGCTCCTCGAAATTCCATCGGCTGTCGAGGACAAGTCCTAGGTACTTCATCGTCGACCCGACGCCGATGTGAACTCCTTCTACCGTTAGTTGGGAACCCGTTGGTGGCGCGTTCCGAGGGCCGTGAAAGCACATGGCCTCGGACTTGTGCAGTGCCACCCTGAGTCCCAACTGCTGGATCCTCTCAACGACTGTCGCAACCCCACGTGTCGCTAGTTCGACCGCCGCCTGGTACGACCTTCCCTGCGCTAGGACCAGCGTGTCGTCTGCGTAGCAGACCACGCTGACCCCTACGGGGAGGTCGGCGCGCAGCACGTAGTCGTACCCGATGTTCCACAAGGGCGGTCCTAGTACCGATCCCTGTGGGACACCGCACGACATCTCTCGCCGTTTCCAATCTCCTTGGTGACCGGGGTATACTATGTACCTGTCGGACAGGTAGGCCTCGATTGTACGACAGAGGTAGTCGGGCACCCGGTGATACCGGAGTGCCGTCCTAATGCAACTCCAGGGCAGGGAATTAAAGGCGTTGGCAATGTCCAACGACACCGCCAAGACACACCTGCCCCGGGACACCGCATCCCCCGTCGTGAGGGCTCGCACGCGCATGATGGCGTCCACCGTGGAGCGCCTCCTGCGAAACCCGAACTGGTCGTCCGCGAGATCGGGCCCCTTCAGTGTTAGGTGCTTGACGAGGCGGTCTGCAATGACTCTTTCAAAGAGCTTGCCCACCTCGTCAAGCAGCACAATGGGCCGATACGCGGACGGAGAGTCCGCAGGGCGCCCCGGCTTCGCGACGAGGACCAGTTTTCCCGTCTTCCAGGGAAGTGGGAACTGGCCCCTCTCCAAACATGCGCTAAAGAGCCCCCCCAATCGAGAACCGAGAGCCTCCATGGCCAGGACCCAAGCCTTTCCAGGCAAGCCGTCTGGTCCTGGGGCGGTATTCTTCGCACCCATCCTGCGTACCGCCACTCTCATCTCTGCCTCGGTCACTTCCGGAGCATTGGTACCGTCGTCGCTGACGTGGTCCACGTCAGACACCGCTGGTGGCGGAGCCATGGGCGGGGGGGAGTGGTCCCCCCGCGCAGGGAACAGAGCGCTCACCACACCCTCCACGATCTGTGGCCGGAGACTCTGCGTCAACGGGGGAGCCCATGGGCGGAGTTTCTCTCGCACCAACTTGTATGGGCGTCCCCACGGATCAGCGTTGAGCGTCCCCAGCCACGCTTTGCAGGCCTCGTCTTTGGCCCGCTTTATCTCCGATCGGAGGGTGCGCTTTGCCACCCTGAATCCCTCATACAGCTCCGCCTCTACGGCCTCCGCATCCGGCGGGCGGAAGCGGCGCCTGCGGTGTCTGGTATACCGGTGTCGCGCAGCATTGCATGCGGCGCGCAGCGTCGCAAGCTCTGGCGACCACCAGTACACCTGGCGTCGGGCGCGTCCTGGGCGGAGACGGGGCATTGCCGCGTCGCAAATTTGCGACAAGGCCTCCCGGAACCACTCCGCCTCGACGTCGATGTCGGCAGGCCTGACCGGTGCTTGCACCCAGGCCTGCACCGCCGCGGCTTCCAGGAAGAGCTCCCGTTCCAGCTGCCTCAGCGCCCAACGCGGACCACATGGGGTCTGTCGGACCGGCGCGGTCGAGGTCTGGGCGGAGACGTCAAACCGGATATACCGGTGGTCCGAGTATGTCTCCACCCCCTCCATGACGCGCCAGTCAACTACACGCGGTGTCAGAGCGGGGCTGGCGAACGAAATGTCCACCACGGACTCACCCTGCACCCGCACACACGTGGGGACAGAACCCCGGTTTAGGACGACCAGGCCTGTTTCCAGAGCCCAGTCCTCCACCAACCGACCCCGCTGGTTCGTGAGCCGGGAACCCCAAGCCATGTTCCAGGCGTTGAAGTCCCCGCAAACGACCACGGGGAGGGTACCATACCCAGCGACGACGGTCTTCAGCTCCCTGAGGGAGTCGTGAAGATCGGCGAGAGTTCTGTTCGGGGACAGGTAGACGCCTACCACTGCAATGTCCCCGAACCGTGCTGCCACGCAACCCCGACCCTTCGTGACGGCCTCGAGGGTCGGGGTACCAGCGGCGGCCGACGAGATAAGGGTCACCGAGCCGCTCAGGTCCTGAACCCAGTCAGTTCTGGGCAAGACAAAGTGCGGCTCGGAGACCACGGCGACGTTTATCGACCACTGCGCCATGCTCTGGAGCAACAGATCCTGAGCTGGGGCGCAGTGGTTGATATTCGCCTGGAGGAGACGTAATGGGGCCGTTATTGGCAGTCCATTGTCTCCTCCCTAGCCCTCTGAGAGGGTGCCGCCATAGCGGTAGCGGCGGCGACAGAAGCCGTGCCGGCGGCCGAGGAAGCGGCTGCGGCGGCGGCGGTGGTGTTGGGGGGGCGACTAAGTTTGGCCTTTACTTTGGCCGGGGGGTCGCAGGACCTGCTCCCAGCCCGGTGGTCGGCCTGCTTGCCTGCCGCCGCACATGCGTAACAGTGCGGCGCATTCCGGCACTCAGCAGACCTGTGACCGGGCTTACCGCATTGGTAGCAGTGGTCACTGCGGTCCACCTCCGCGGCACAGAAGGCCCCCACGTGGTGCCCCACGTGGCAGCGGAAGCACCGCAGAGGTCTGGGCTCCAGCAGTTTGACCTGGGCGGAGACCCAGCCCACAAGGAGCCGTCGGCCCTCACCAGTGATGGCCTTGGCCGCCGGCACGGGGCAGCTTACCGTTACGGCTCGCATGCCCGTGCTGTCAGCGCGGATGGTACCCGCCCGAACCTGTTCGGTCGTTCAACCACCCACCCTGACGATGGCGGCCACCACCTCGTCCACCTTGACGGAATCGTCCAGGCCCATGATGCGCATGTCGATGCACTTGGTGGGCCTGGACACTCGGGCCTCCTCCGCACTGAGGGCCACCCTAATTTTGTCGGCCAGGATGTCAGCGACACTGGCCGAGCCGGGGACCTCCAGAATTCGGGCCCCCGTTAGAGTCTGCCTTATGCAGAAGCCCCCAGGCACTCCGAGCTCGTCAAGGTGGGGCAACACCGCCCGCCTTGCCTTCTCCATGACGGCGTCATAGTTCGCGCCCTTCTTTCCCGCTTCAGGCTGTAGTGTGATCACTACAGCCTCGGATTTCGGGGCGCGAAGTCTCGCCGCCATGGCCCGCTTTCGGCGCTCTTGGCGCTTTGCGCGCTTCTTGGCCGCCCTGCGCGCCTTGCCCGCGCTTTTCTTGGCGCCGACGACCGTCCAGTCGGCGCCAGACGATGGATCTTGAGGCGGGGGAGGCGGCAGGCGCGACTGAGTCGCCGCCACCGCGATGGGAGCGCCCGCTGGCCTAGCAGCAGCAGGCGCCACACCACCCCTCGTGGGAGGAGCGGCCCGCGCCGGACGCTGCCCAGCCACCGGGGCTGGCCTCGCAGGCTCCGGCGCTGAGGCCCTGCGCCCGGCTTGCCCAAACGGGCCCGCCTTGGGCGCAGCAGCCGTGGCCGCAGCAGCAGCGGCATAAGTTGCCGCTTGGCGCTGGCCGGAGGTCGCCAGTGGAGGGCGCAAGACTATACCCTCCAGCAGGGACAGCTGCCGCTGGATCTGCAGCTGGAACTGCTGTTGCTGCTGCTGCAGCTGCTGCCGGAAGGCAGCCAGCTCCGACTGCACCAGCGTCAGCAGCTGGTTCCCTGCCTCAGGCTGGGGCTGGGGCCGACTTTGCCCCTGCCCCTGCCCGGAACCCCCTCCGACGGCCTCCCGCCGAACGGCTCCAGGGCCCGCGGGCCCGGCCCGAAGCTCAGCTTGGAGCTCGGCCCGCAGCTTCGCCACACTCCTGTCCAAGGCCTTATCGAAGGCCTCGGACAAAGAGGTGGCGTGCTTCAAAACGGTCTTCTCCTTCGAAGCCCGTTTTGCGACCCTCTTGCGGCCCATGTCGCGCAGCGCCGCGACCACCAGCTCGCCGAAGGACCTGCGCGCCTCTTCAGCGGAGTCCGCCCCAGCGTCTGGCGCGCCACCGGATTGACGCGGCGGGCGCTCCCCAGCGCTGACCGCACCAGGGTGGCGCCCTTCCGCGGCAAGCTTTGCAGCTCGCTGAGCGGAGTGCTCCCTAAGGTAGATTTCGGGCCAGACACCTATGTATGAATTTTGATAAAAAATCGAATTTTTTGACGTTCTATGTGAGGCAGGCGGGCGTGCGAGGTGTCAGGAGACAGGTCTCGACGCGGGCTAGCTCACGAGAACGGTTACAGAAGTACGTTCAGTATAAAAATTTTGAATTATGGCCAAAAAACCGGATTTTTTGGTGAAAAATCGGATTTTCAGCGACCGAGAGGGGTTTCGGTTCGCGCTCAGCGCCGGGAAACCTGGGTTCGTACAGCGAAAACCCGATCGACAAAAAACTATGGTAATCTAATAATAAACGAAGTTGTTATTAAATTTTGAAATATTAAAAAATCCAAAAATAAGGGTAAGTGCCCAAAACAAAACCACCCCTTAAGGAAAGTCAGAAATAATTTGTCAGGTGTGTAGCGGGGGCTAATTTAGCACGTTTAAGGTTGAAAACCGCTACCAAAACGCTATCCTGGTGTTGTAGATATCGTAATTTTAGTTCTGACTGTGCTCCCTAAGGTAGATTTCGGGCCAGACACCTATGTATGAATTTTGATAAAAAATCGAATTTTTTGACGTTCTATGTGAGGCAGGCGGGCGTGCGAGGTGTCAGGAGACAGGTCTCGACGCGGGCTAGCTCACGAGAACGGTTACAGAAGTACGTTCAGTATAAAAATTTTGAATTATGGCCAAAAAACCGGATTTTTTGGTGAAAAATCGGATTTTCAGCGACCGAGAGGGGTTTCGGTTCGCGCTCAGCGCCGGGAAACCTGGGTTCGTACAGCGAAAACCCGATCGACAAAAAACTATGGTAATCTAATAATAAACGAAGTTGTTATTAAATTTTGAAATATTAAAAAATCCAAAAATAAGGGTAAGTGCCCAAAACAAAACCACCCCTTAAGGAAAGTCAGAAATAATTTGTCAGGTGTGTAGCGGGGGCTAATTTAGCACGTTTAAGGTTGAAAACCGCTACCAAAACGCTATCCTGGTGTTGTAGATATCGTAATTTTAGTTCTGACTGTGCTCCCTAAGGTAGATTTCGGGCCAGACACCTATGTATGAATTTTGATAAAAAATCGAATTTTTTGACGTTCTATGTGAGGCAGGCGGGCGTGCGAGGTGTCAGGAGACAGGTCTCGACGCGGGCTAGCTCACGAGAACGGTTACAGAAGTACGTTCAGTATAAAAATTTTGAATTATGGCCAAAAAACCGGATTTTTTGGTGAAAAATCGGATTTTCAGCGACCGAGAGGGGTTTCGGTTCGCGCTCAGCGCCGGGAAACCTGGGTTCGTACAGCGAAAACCCGATCGACAAAAAACTATGGTAATCTAATAATAAACGAAGTTGTTATTAAATTTTGAAATATTAAAAAATCCAAAAATAAGGGTAAGTGCCCAAAACAAAACCACCCCTTAAGGAAAGTCAGAAATAATTTGTCAGGTGTGTAGCGGGGGCTAATTTAGCACGTTTAAGGTTGAAAACCGCTACCAAAACGCTATCCTGGTGTTGTAGATATCGTAATTTTAGTTCTGACTGTGCTCCCTAAGGTAGATTTCGGGCCAGACACCTATGTATGAATTTTGATAAAAAATCGAATTTTTTGACGTTCTATGTGAGGCAGGCGGGCGTGCGAGGTGTCAGGAGACAGGTCTCGACGCGGGCTAGCTCACGAGAACGGTTACAGAAGTACGTTCAGTATAAAAATTTTGAATTATGGCCAAAAAACCGGATTTTTTGGTGAAAAATCGGATTTTCAGCGACCGAGAGGGGTTTCGGTTCGCGCTCAGCGCCGGGAAACCTGGGTTCGTACAGCGAAAACCCGATCGACAAAAAACTATGGTAATCTAATAATAAACGAAGTTGTTATTAAATTTTGAAATATTAAAAAATCCAAAAATAAGGGTAAGTGCCCAAAACAAAACCACCCCTTAAGGAAAGTCAGAAATAATTTGTCAGGTGTGTAGCGGGGGCTAATTTAGCACGTTTAAGGTTGAAAACCGCTACCAAAACGCTATCCTGGTGTTGTAGATATCGTAATTTTAGTTCTGACTGTGCTCCCTAAGGTAGATTTCGGGCCAGACACCTATGTATGAATTTTGATAAAAAATCGAATTTTTTGACGTTCTATGTGAGGCAGGCGGGCGTGCGAGGTGTCAGGAGACAGGTCTCGACGCGGGCTAGCTCACGAGAACGGTTACAGAAGTACGTTCAGTATAAAAATTTTGAATTATGGCCAAAAAACCGGATTTTTTGGTGAAAAATCGGATTTTCAGCGACCGAGAGGGGTTTCGGTTCGCGCTCAGCGCCGGGAAACCTGGGTTCGTACAGCGAAAACCCGATCGACAAAAAACTATGGTAATCTAATAATAAACGAAGTTGTTATTAAATTTTGAAATATTAAAAAATCCAAAAATAAGGGTAAGTGCCCAAAACAAAACCACCCCTTAAGGAAAGTCAGAAATAATTTGTCAGGTGTGTAGCGGGGGCTAATTTAGCACGTTTAAGGTTGAAAACCGCTACCAAAACGCTATCCTGGTGTTGTAGATATCGTAATTTTAGTTCTGACTGTGCTCCCTAAGGTAGATTTCGGGCCAGACACCTATGTATGAATTTTGATAAAAAATCGAATTTTTTGACGTTCTATGTGAGGCAGGCGGGCGTGCGAGGTGTCAGGAGACAGGTCTCGACGCGGGCTAGCTCACGAGAACGGTTACAGAAGTACGTTCAGTATAAAAATTTTGAATTATGGCCAAAAAACCGGATTTTTTGGTGAAAAATCGGATTTTCAGCGACCGAGAGGGGTTTCGGTTCGCGCTCAGCGCCGGGAAACCTGGGTTCGTACAGCGAAAACCCGATCGACAAAAAACTATGGTAATCTAATAATAAACGAAGTTGTTATTAAATTTTGAAATATTAAAAAATCCAAAAATAAGGGTAAGTGCCCAAAACAAAACCACCCCTTAAGGAAAGTCAGAAATAATTTGTCAGGTGTGTAGCGGGGGCTAATTTAGCACGTTTAAGGTTGAAAACCGCTACCAAAACGCTATCCTGGTGTTGTAGATATCGTAATTTTAGTTCTGACTGTGCTCCCTAAGGTAGATTTCGGGCCAGACACCTATGTATGAATTTTGATAAAAAATCGAATTTTTTGACGTTCTATGTGAGGCAGGCGGGCGTGCGAGGTGTCAGGAGACAGGTCTCGACGCGGGCTAGCTCACGAGAACGGTTACAGAAGTACGTTCAGTATAAAAATTTTGAATTATGGCCAAAAAACCGGATTTTTTGGTGAAAAATCGGATTTTCAGCGACCGAGAGGGGTTTCGGTTCGCGCTCAGCGCCGGGAAACCTGGGTTCGTACAGCGAAAACCCGATCGACAAAAAACTATGGTAATCTAATAATAAACGAAGTTGTTATTAAATTTTGAAATATTAAAAAATCCAAAAATAAGGGTAAGTGCCCAAAACAAAACCACCCCTTAAGGAAAGTCAGAAATAATTTGTCAGGTGTGTAGCGGGGGCTAATTTAGCACGTTTAAGGTTGAAAACCGCTACCAAAACGCTATCCTGGTGTTGTAGATATCGTAATTTTAGTTCTGACTGTGCTCCCTAAGGTTTTTTTTTTTTTTTTTTTTTTTTTATGGTAGGTGAAAATCATCCAATGACGAAACCCGCTCTTGGGCGGAGCGGGAGACCAGTGTCAGACTCTTACTGACTAAAAAAACCTACCCCGTACCTTCCTTGCCTTATTTCTGGAGTCGAGGTTACAATTTTCATTTACCCTCTAGGCTCCAGGAGGCTTCGACCCTGAAGGGCCCCTGCAGTTTGCTGACAACTCCTTGAGGCGCGCGGGAACGGTGCGCGCCGTTGACGACCTGGACTCGGTCTTACCAGACGATCGGACGGCGAGCTACCCATTGCTCACCGTCCGCGAGCCAGTGTCTACGGTGGCCGGATATCGGCAGGATCGCGGCGGCGACGGCTACGGCGAGTACGCCGTTGCCTTTGCCTTATGCGGTCGGCCTCCTCCTTTACGAGCATTACTGCTTCGCAGAAGGAGGCGACCGCCTGCCATTCCTCTTCGCTGCGGACCATGGCCTGAACCAGGGCCCGGCGCGAGAGGTCGCCGCCGCCGATCACCCCCACGAGGACACGGCGATGCTCTTCCCAAGCAGGGCACACCTCCACCGTGTGCTCCACCGTATCCTCCGGGCTCGCCTCACAGTGGCGACACCCGGACGTCTCTTCCGCACGAATCCGGTGCAGGAATCTCCCGAACTTCCCATGTCCGGTGAGAACCTGCGTCATGCGGAAAGTGAGGACGCCGTGAGGTCTATCCAGCCACGCCTCAAAGAGGGGCACTACCGCTGAGATTACGGTGTGCCCAGCGCTGGGTTGCGACAGTCGCTGTTTCCACTTCACCATGAGATCTCGCCGGAGCTCCTTCCGCCACGCCTCGACATGTTCGGGCAGCGGATCTTCGCCCCGGCGTTGCATCTCCACGCGCTGGTCGTGCATGTGTGCAAGGACTGTTGCCTCCAAATCCCATGGTGGTAGGCCAGCAAGGAGGCTCGCCGCCTCGCGGGACACCGTGCGGTATCCCCGCACCATCCGGATGGCCATGACCCTCTGACAGGCGTTCAGCTGGGCCGCCGGGCGTTTACGTAGCGTCGGCGCCCACACTGGTGCCCCATAAAGGGCCATGGACCGGACGATGCCGGCGTAGAGCCTCCGGCAGAAGGCGTCTGGACCCCCAAGGTTCGGCAGGAGCCGCTTGAGAGCAGCCCCCGTCCGATTGAGTTTGGGGGCCAGACGTCGGAAGTGCTCCTCGAAATTCCATCGGCTGTCGAGGACAAGTCCTAGGTACTTCATCGTCGACCCGACGCCGATGTGAACTCCTTCTACCGTTAGTTGGGAACCCGTTGGTGGCGCGTTCCGAGGGCCGTGAAAGCACATGGCCTCGGACTTGTGCAGTGCCACCTTGAGTCCCAACTGCTGGATCCTCTCAACGACTGTCGCAACCCCACGTGTCGCTAGTTCGACCGCCGCCTGGTACGACCTTCCCTGCGCTAGGACCAGCGTGTCGTCTGCGTAGCAGACCACGCTGACCCCTACGGGGAGGTCGGCGCGCAGCACGTAGTCGTACCCGATGTTCCACAAGGGCGGTCCTAGTACCGATCCCTGTGGGACACCGCACGACATCTCTCGCCGTTTCCAATCTCCTTGGTGACCGGGGTAGACTATGTACCTGTCGGACAGGTAGGCCTCGATCGTACGACAGAGGTAGTCGGGCACCCGGTGATACCGGAGTGCCGTCCTAATGCAACTCCAGGGCAGGGAATTGAAGGCGTTGGCAATGTCCAACGACACCGCCAAGACACACCTGCCCCGGGACACCGCATCCCCCGTCGTGAGGGCTCGCACGCGCATGATGGCGTCCACCGTGGAGCGCCTCCTGCGAAACCCGAACTGGTCGTCCGCGAGATCGGGCCCCTTCAGTGTTAGGTGCTTGACGAGGCGGTCTGCAATGACTCTTTCAAAGAGCTTGCCCACCTCGTCAAGCAGCACAATGGGCCGATACGCGGACGGAGAGTCCGCAGGGCGCCCCGGCTTCGCGACGAGGACCAGTTTTCCCGTCTTCCAGGGAAGTGGGAACTGGCCCCTCTCCAAGCATGCGCTAAAGAGCCCCCCCAATCGAGACCCGAGAGCCTCCATGGCCAGGACCCAAGCCTTTCCTGGCAAGCCGTCGGGTCCTGGGGCGGTATTCTTCGCACCCATCCTGCGTACCGCCACTCTCATCTCTACCTCGGTCACTTCCGGAGCATTGGTACCGTCGTCGCTGACGTGGTCCGCGTCAGACACCGCTGGTGGCGGAGCCATGGGCGGGGGGGAGTGGTCCCCCCGCGCAGGGAACAGAGCGCTCACCACACCCTCCACGATCTGTGGCCGGAGACTCTGCGTCAACGGGGGAGCCCATGGGCGGAGTTTCTCCCGCACCAACTTGTATGGGCGTCCCCACGGATCAGCGTTGAGCGTCCCCAGCCACGCTTTGCAGGCCTCGTCTTTGGCCCGCTTTATCTCCGATCGGAGGGTGCGCCTTGCCACCCTGTATCCCTCGTACAGCTCCGCCTCTACGGCCTCCGCATCCGGCGGGCGGAAGCGGCGCCTGCGGTGTCTGGTATACCGGTGTCGCGCAGCATTGCATGCGGCGCGCAGCGTCGCAAGCTCTGGCGACCACCAGTACACCTGGCGTCGGGCGCGTCCTGGGCGGAGACGGGGCATTGCCGCGTCGCAAATTTGCGACAAGGCCTCCCGGAACCACTCCGCCTCGACGTCGATGTCGGCAGGCCTGACCGGTGCTTGCACCCAGGCCTGCACCGCCGCGGCTTCCAGGAAGAGCTCCTTCTCCAGCTGCCTCAGCGCCCAACGCGGACCACATGGGGTCTGTCGGACCGGCGCGGTCGAGGTCTGGGCGGAGACGTCAAACCGGATATACCGGTGGTCCGAGTATGTCTCCACCCCCTCCATGACGCGCCAGTCAACTACACGCGGTGTCAGAGTGGGGCTGGCGAACGAAATGTCCACCACGGACTCACCCTGCACCCGCACACACGTGGGGACAGAACCCCGGTTTAGGACGACCAGGCCTGTTTCCAGAGCCCAGTCCTCCACCAACCGACCCCGCTGGTTCGTGAGCCGGGAACCCCAAGCCATGTTCCAGGCGTTGAAGTCCCCGCAAACGACCACGGGGAGGGTACCATACCCAGCGACGACGGTCTTCAGCTCCCTGAGGGAGTCGTGAAGATCGGCGAGAGTTCTGTTCGGGGACAGGTAGACGCCTACCACTGCAATGTCCCCGAACCGTGCTGCCACGCAACCCCGACCCTTCGTGACGGCCTCGAGGGTCGGGGTACCAGCGGCGGCCGACGAGATAAGGGTCACCGAGCCGCTCAGGTCCTGAACCCAGTCAGCTCTGGGCAAGACAAAGTGCGGCTCGGAGACCACGGCGACGTTTATCGACCACTGCGCCATGCTCTGGAGCAACAGATCCTGAGCTGGGGCGCAGTGGTTGATATTCGCCTGGAGGAGACGTAATGGAGCCGTTATTGGCAGTCCATAGTCTCCTCCCTGGCCCTCTGAGAGGGTGCCGCCACAGTGGTTGCGGCGGCGACGGCAGCAACAGCGGCGGCGGCAGAGGAAGCGGCTGCGGTTGCGGCGGTGTTGCTGGTGGGGGGCCGGCGAAGTTTGGCCTTCACGCTGGCCGGGGGGTCGCAGGACCTGCACCCAGCCCGGTGGTCGGCCTGCTTGCCTGCCGCCGCACATGCGTAACAATGCGGCGCATTCCGGCACTCAGCAGACCTATGACCGGGCTTACCACACTGGTAGCAGTGGTCGCTGCGATCCACCTCCGCGGCACAGAAGGCCCCCACGTGGTGCCCCACGTGGCAGCGGTAGCACCGCAGAGGTCTGGGCTCCAGCAGTTTTACCTGGGCGGAGACCCAGCCCACAAGAAGCCGTCGGCCCCCACTGGTGATGGCCTTGGCCGCCGGCACGGGGCAGCTTACCGTGACGGCTCGCATGCCCGTGCTGTCAGCGCGGATGGTGCCCGCCCGAACCTGTTCGGGCGTGCAACCGCCCACCCTGACGATGGCGGCCACCACCTCGTCCACCTTGACTGAGTCGTCCAGGCCCATGATGCGCATGTCGATGCACTTGGTGGGCCTGGACACTCGGGCCTCCTCCGCACTGAGGGCCACCCTAATCTTCTCGGCCAGGGTGTCAGCGACACTGGCCGAGCCGGGGACCTCCAGAATTCGGGCCCCCGTTAGGGTCTGCCTAATGCAGAAGCCCCCAGGCACTCCGAGCTCTTCAAGGTGGGGCAACACCGCCCGCCTTGCCTTCTCCATGACGGCGTCATAGTTCGCGCCCTTCTTTCCCGCTTCAGGCTGTAGTGTGATCACTACAGCCTCGGATTTCGGGGCGCGAAGTCTCGCCGCCATGGCCCGCTTTCGGCGCTCTTGGCGCTTTGCGCGCTTTTTGGCCGCCCTGCGCGCCTTGCCCGCGCTTTTCTTGGCGCCGACGACCGTCCAGTCGGCGCCAGACGATGGCTCTTGAGGCGGGGGAGGCGGCAGGCGCGGCTGAGTCGCCGTCCCCGCAATAGGAGCTCCCGCTGGTCTGGCAGCAGGCGCCACGGCACCCCTCGCGGGAGGAGCGGCCCGCGCCCGACGCTGCCCAGCCACCGGGGCCGGCCTCGCAGGCTCCGGCGCTGAGGCCCTGCGCCCGGCTTGCCCCAACGGGCCCGCCCTGGGCGCAGCAGCCGTGGCCGCAGCGGCAGCGGCATAAGTTGCCGCTTGGCGCTGGCCGGAGGTCGCCAGTGGAGGGCGCAAGACTATGCCCTCCAGCAGGGACAGCTGCCGCTGGATCTGCAGCTGGAACTGTTGCTGCTGCTGTTGCAGCTGCTGCCGGAAGGCAGCCAGCTCCGACTGCACCAGCGTCAGCAGCTGGCTCCCTGCCTCAGGCTGGGGCTGGGGCTGACTTTGCCCCTGCTCCTGCCCGGTACCCCCTCCGACGGCCTCCCGCCGAACGGCTCCAGGGCCCGCGGGCCCGGCCCGAAGCTCCGCTTGAAGCTCGGCCCGCAGTTTCGCCACACTCTTATCCAAGGCCTTGTCGAAAGCCTCGGACAAAGAGGTGGCGTGCTTCAAGACGGTCTTCTCTTTGGAAGACCGTTTTGCGACCCTCTTGCGGCCCATGTCGCGCAGCGCCGCGACCATTAGCTCGCCGAAGGTCCTGCGGGCCTCTTCGGCGGAGTCCGCCCCAGCGTCTGGCGTGCCACCGGACTGACGCGGCGGGCGCTCCCCAGCGCTGACCGCACCAGGGTGGCGCCCTTCCGCGGCAAGCCTTGCAGCTCGCTGAGTGGACTCCTGTGGAGTGAGCCCCCTGCCTTTTCCCCGGCTTTGGCCCCCTCCGCGACTGCCGGTGGGGATTTTCGGGGCCGATCCCTTCCCTTCATCGGAGGACGACTGCCCGTCCCCCGATTTGGTGCGCTTCCGGAAGGAACGCGAGTCCCCTCCGGAGTTGCCCACCAACTCCTCCTCCATCTCCGAGCCTGAGCTCCTTCTGGACGCAGCGTCGGACTCCGACCGCTCGTCACTCTCAAAAAATTGGGTGAAAAATTTGCTGTGTTCCATTTTGTTCCCACGAGTATATAACTTTAGGTACTGGCTCAAATTAAGTGGTTCGCACTAGGGACTAATTTAGCTACCCATTAGTCAAGCTAACAACCTCCCTCACGGTGCGCCGCCGCTTGGAGGTTTGGGGTGATTTTTTATAGAGGTTGTCTTCCTCGCGGCCCGGGCGGTTAAGCCAAGGCCCTCGACCCCCATCGAAAGTCAGAAACATGACCTTGGACAATCTTTGGGGCTACGAGTCCAGCGGTGGCAGAAGGAGGAGGAACTCTTCCTCCTGCCTGCCCGATGGCAGGGTGAGTGCACACCGAGCCCGCTCTTACCTCGTCGCTGTGCCCTCTGCTAAATCAGAGGGACACGCGTTGAGGCGTTACTCCCAACAGAATATTCGCAAGCCGCCATCGAGCACCCTTAGGCAGGGATTGCCCAAGGGTGGGTCGATGGCGGCCTCCCGGGGTGCACCGTCCCGCAGACTGGTCTTCACTCCGGACGTGTCCGCAAGGGAACTCCAGCCTGCGGGCGCTCGAGGAGGTTTTCTGTCATGGCACCCCGTGCTCCCTAAGGTAGATTTCGGGCCAGACACCTATGTATGAATTTTGATAAAAAATCGAATTTTTTGACGTTCTATGTGAGGCAGGCGGGCGTGCGAGGTGTCAGGAGACAGGTCTCGACGCGGGCTAGCTCACGAGAACGGTTACAGAAGTACGTTCAGTATAAAAATTTTGAATTATGGCCAAAAAACCGGATTTTTTGGTGAAAAATCGGATTTTCAGCGACCGAGAGGGGTTTCGGTTCGCGCTCAGCGCCGGGAAACCTGGGTTCGTACAGCGAAAACCCGATCGACAAAAAACTATGGTAATCTAATAATAAACGAAGTTGTTATTAAATTTTGAAATATTAAAAAATCCAAAAATAAGGGTAAGTGCCTAAAACAAAACCACCCCTTAAGGAAAGTCAGAAATAATTTGTCAGGTGTGTAGCGGGGGCTAATTTAGCACGTTTAAGGTTGAAAACCGCTACCAAAACGCTATCCTGGTGTTGTAGATATCGTAATTTTAGTTCTGACTGTGCTCCCTAAGGTAGATTTCGGGCCAGACACCTATGTATGAATTTTGATAAAAAATCGAATTTTTTGACGTTCTATGTGAGGCAGGCGGGCGTGCGAGGTGTCAGGAGACAGGTCTCGACGCGGGCTAGCTCACGAGAACGGTTACAGAAGTACGTTCAGTATAAAAATTTTGAATTATGGCCAAAAAACCGGATTTTTTGGTGAAAAATCGGATTTTCAGCGACCGAGAGGGGTTTCGGTTCGCGCTCAGCGCCGGGAAACCTGGGTTCGTACAGCGAAAACCCGATCGACAAAAAACTATGGTAATCTAATAATAAACGAAGTTGTTATTAAATTTTGAAATATTAAAAAATCCAAAAATAAGGGTAAGTGCCTAAAACAAAACCACCCCTTAAGGAAAGTCAGAAATAATTTGTCAGGTGTGTAGCGGGGGCTAATTTAGCACGTTTAAGGTTGAAAACCGCTACCAAAACGCTATCCTGGTGTTGTAGATATCGTAATTTTAGTTCTGACTGTGCTCCCTAAGGTAGATTTCGGGCCAGACACCTATGTATGAATTTTGATAAAAAATCGAATTTTTTGACGTTCTATGTGAGGCAGGCGGGCGTGCGAGGTGTCAGGAGACAGGTCTCGACGCGGGCTAGCTCACGAGAACGGTTACAGAAGTACGTTCAGTATAAAAATTTTGAATTATGGCCAAAAAACCGGATTTTTTGGTGAAAAATCGGATTTTCAGCGACCGAGAGGGGTTTCGGTTCGCGCTCAGCGCCGGGAAACCTGGGTTCGTACAGCGAAAACCCGATCGACAAAAAACTATGGTAATCTAATAATAAACGAAGTTGTTATTAAATTTTGAAATATTAAAAAATCCAAAAATAAGGGTAAGTGCCTAAAACAAAACCACCCCTTAAGGAAAGTCAGAAATAATTTGTCAGGTGTGTAGCGGGGTTTAATTTAGCACGTTTAAGGTTGAAAACCGCTACCAAAACGCTATCCTGGTGTTGTAGATATCGTAATTTTAGTTCTGACTGTGCTCCCTAAGGTAGATTTCGGGCCAGACACCTATGTATGAATTTTGATAAAAAATCGAATTTTTTGACGTTCTATGTGAGGCAGGCGGGCGTGCGAGGTGTCAGGAGACAGGTCTCGACGCGGGCTAGCTCACGAGAACGGTTACAGAAGTACGTTCAGTATAAAAATTTTGAATTATGGCCAAAAAACCGGATTTTTTGGTGAAAAATCGGATTTTCAGCGACCGAGAGGGGTTTCGGTTCGCGCTCAGCGCCGGGAAACCTGGGTTCGTACAGCGAAAACCCGATCGACAAAAAACTATGGTAATCTAATAATAAACGAAGTTGTTATTAAATTTTGAAATATTAAAAAATCCAAAAATAAGGGTAAGTGCCTAAAACAAAACCACCCCTTAAGGAAAGTCAGAAATAATTTGTCAGGTGTGTAGCGGGGGCTAATTTAGCACGTTTAAGGTTGAAAACCGCTACCAAAACGCTATCCTGGTGTTGTAGATATCGTAATTTTAGTTCTGACTGTGCTCCCTAAGGTTTTTTTTTTTTTTTTTTTTTATGGTAGGTGAAAATCATCCAATGACGAAACCCGCTCTTGGGCGGAGCGGGAGACCAGTGTCAGACTCTTACTGACTAAAAAACCTACCCCGTACCTTCCTTGCCTTATTTCTGGAGTCGAGGTTACAATTTTCACTTACCCTCTAGGCTCCAGGAGGCTTCGACCCTGAAGGGCCCCTGCAGTTTGCTGACAACTCCTTGAGGCGCGCGGGAACGGTGCGCGCCGTTGACGACCTGGACTCGGTCTTACCAGACGATCGGACGGCGAGCTACCCATTGCTCACCGTCCGCGAGCCAGTGTCTACGGTGGCCGGATATCGGCAGGATCGCGGCGGCGACGGCTACGGCGAGTACGCCGTTGCCTTTGCCTTATGCGGTCGGCCTCCTCCTTTACGAGCATTACTGCTTCGCAGAAGGAGGCGACCGCCTGCCATTCCTCTTCGCTGCGGACCATGGCCTGAACCAGGGCCCGGCGCGAGAGGTCGCCGCCGCCGATCACCCCCACGAGGACACGGCGATGCTCTTCCCAAGCAGGGCACACCTCCACCGTGTGCTCCACCGTGTCCTCCGGGCTCGCCTCACAGTGGCGACACCCGGACGTCTCTTCCGCACGAATCCGGTGCAGGAATCTCCCGAACTTCCCATGTCCGGTGAGAACCTGCGTCATGCGGAAAGTGAGGACGCCGTGAGGTCTATCCAGCCACGCCTCAAAGAGGGGCACTACCGCTGAGATTACGGTGTGCCCAGCGCTGGGTTGCGACAGTCGCTGTTTCCACTTCACCATGAGATCTCGCCGGAGCTCCTTCCGCCACGCCTCGACATGTTCGGGCAGCGGATCTTCGCCCCGGCGTTGCATCTCCACGCGCTGGTCGTGCATGTGTGCAAGGACTGTTGCCTCCAAATCCCATGGTGGTAGGCCAGCAAGGAGGCTCGCCGCCTCGCGGGACACCGTGCGGTATCCCCGCACCATCCGGATGGCCATGACCCTCTGGCAGGCGTTCAGCTGGGCCGCCGGGCGTTTACGTAGCGTCGGCGCCCACACTGGTGCCCCATAAAGGGCCATGGACCGGACGATGCCGGCGTAGAGCCTCCGGCAGAAGGCGTCTGGACCCCCAAGGTTCGGCAGGAGCCGCTTGAGAGCAGCCCCCGTCCGATTGAGTTTGGGGGCCAGACGTCGGAAGTGCTCCTCGAAATTCCATCGGCTGTCGAGGACAAGTCCTAGGTACTTCATCGTCGACCCGACGCCGATGTGAACTCCTTCTACCGTTAGTTGGGAACCCGTTGGTGGCGCGTTCCGAGGGCCGTGAAAGCACATGGCCTCGGACTTGTGCAGTGCCACCTTGAGTCCCAACTGCTGGATCCTCTCAACGACTGTCGCAACCCCACGTGTCGCTAGTTCGACCGCCGCCTGGTACGACCTTCCCTGCGCTAGGACCAGCGTGTCGTCTGCGTAGCAGACCACGCTGACCCCTACGGGGAGGTCGGCGCGCAGCACGTAGTCGTACCCGATGTTCCACAAGGGCGGTCCTAGTACCGATCCCTGTGGGACACCGCACGACATCTCTCGCCGTTTCCAATCTCCTTGGTGACCGGGGTAGACTATGTACCTGTCGGACAGGTAGGCCTCGATCGTACGACAGAGGTAGTCGGGCACCCGGTGATACCGGAGTGCCGTCCTAATGCAACTCCAGGGCAGGGAATTAAAGGCGTTGGCAATGTCCAACGACACCGCCAAGACACACCTGCCCCGGGACACCGCATCCCCCGTCGTGAGGGCTCGCACGCGCATGATGGCGTCCACCGTGGAGCGCCTCCTGCGAAACCCGAACTGGTCGTCCGCGAGATCGGGCCCCTTCAGTGTTAGGTGCTTGACGAGGCGGTCTGCAATGACTCTTTCAAAGAGCTTGCCCACCTCGTCAAGCAGCACAATGGGCCGATACGCGGACGGAGAGTCCGCAGGGCGCCCCGGTTTCGCGACGAGGACCAGTTTTCCCGTCTTCCAGGGAAGTGGGAACTGGCCCCTCTCCAAGCATGCGCTAAAGAGCCCCCCCAATCGAGACCCGAGAGCCTCCATGGCCAGGACCCAAGCCTTTCCTGGCAAGCCGTCGGGTCCTGGGGCGGTATTCTTCGCACCCATCCTGCGTACCGCCACTCTCATCTCTACCTCGGTCACTTCCGGAGCATTGGTACCATCGTCGCTGACGTGGTCCGCGTCAGACACCGCTGGTGGCGGAGCCATGGGCGGGGGGGAGTGGTCCCCCCGCGCAGGGAACAGAGCGCTCACCACACCCTCCACGATCTGTGGCCGGAGACTCTGCGTCAACGGGGGAGCCCATGGGCGGAGTTTCTCTCGCACCAACTTGTATGGGCGTCCCCACGGATCAGCGTTGAGCGTCCCCAGCCACGCTTTGCAGGCCTCGTCTTTGGCCCGCTTTATCTCCGATCGGAGGGTGCGCCTTGCCACCCTGTATCCCTCGTACAGCTCCGCCTCTACGGCCTCCGCATCCGGCGGGCGGAAGCGGCGCCTGCGGTGTCTGGTATACCGGTGTCGCGCAGCATTGCATGCGGCGCGCAGCGTCGCAAGCTCTGGCGACCACCAGTACACCTGGCGTCGGGCGCGTCCTGGGCGGAGACGGGGCATTGCCGCGTCGCAAATTTGCGACAAGGCCTCCCGGAACCACTCCGCCTCGACGTCGATGTCGGCAGGCCTGACCGGTGCTTGCACCCAGGCCTGCACCGCCGCGGCTTCCAGGAAGAGCTCCTTCTCCAGCTGCCTCAGCGCCCAACGCGGACCACATGGGGTCTGTCGGACCGGCGCGGTCGAGGTCTGGGCGGAGACGTCAAACCGGATATACCGGTGGTCCGAGTATGTCTCCACCCCCTCCATGACGCGCCAGTCAACTACACGCGGTGTCAGAGTGGGGCTGGCGAACGAAATGTCCACCACGGACTCACCCTGCACCCGCACACACGTGGGGACAGAACCCCGGTTTAGGACGACCAGGCCTGTTTCCAGAGCCCAGTCCTCCACCAACCGACCCCGCTGGTTCGTGAGCCGGGAACCCCAAGCCATGTTCCAGGCGTTGAAGTCCCCGCAAACGACCACGGGGAGGGTACCATACCCAGCGACGACGGTCTTCAGCTCCCTGAGGGAGTCGTGAAGATCGGCGAGAGTTCTGTTCGGGGACAGGTAGACGCCTACCACTGCAATGTCCCCGAACCGTGCTGCCACGCAACCCCGACCCTTCGTGACGGCCTCGAGGGTCGGGGGTACCAGCGGCGGCCGACGAGATAAGGGTCACCGAGCCGCTCAGGTCCTGAACCCAGTCAGCTCTGGGCAAGACAAAGTGCGGCTCGGAGACCACGGCGACGTTTATCGACCACTGCGCCATGCTCTGGAGCAACAGATCCTGAGCTGGGGCGCAGTGGTTGATATTCGCCTGGAGGAGACGTAATGGGGCCGTTATTGGCAGTCCATTGTCTCCTCCCTAGCCCTCTGAGAGGGCGCCGCCACAGCGGTAGCGGCGGCTACAGAAACCGCGCCGGCGGCCGAAGAAGCGGCTGCGGCGGCGGCGGTGGTGTTGGGGGGGCGACTCAATTTGGCCTTCACTTTGGCCGGGGGGTCGCAGGACCTGCTCCCAGCCCGGTGGTCGGCCTGCTTGCCTGCCGCCGCACATGCGTAACAGTGCGGCGCATTCCGGCACTCGGCAGACCTATGACCGGGCTTACCGCATTGGTAGCAGTGGTCACTGCGATCCACCTCCGCGGCACAGAAGGCCCCCACGTGGTGCCCCACGTGGCAGCGGAAGCACCGCAGAGGTCTGGGCTCCAGCAATTTTACCTGGGCGGAGACCCAGCCCACAAGAAGCCGTCGGCCCCCACTGGTGATGGCCTTGGCCGCCGGCACGGGGCAGCTTACCGTGACGGCTCGCATGCCCGTGCTGTCAGCGCGGATGGTGCCCGCCCGAACCTGTTCGGGCGTGCAACCGCCCACCCCGACGATGGCGGCCACCACCTCGTCCACCTTGACTGAGTCGTCCAGGCCCATGATGCGCATGTCGATGCACTTGGTGGGCCTGGACACTCGGGCCTCCTCCGCACTGAGGGCCACCCTAATCTTCTCGGCCAGGGTGTCAGCGACACTGGCCGAGCCGGGGACCTCCAGAATTCGGGCCCCCGTTAGGGTCTGCCTAATGCAGAAGCCCCCAGGCACTCCGAGCTCTTCAAGGTGGGGCAACACCGCCCGCCTTGCCTTCTCCATGACGGCGTCATAGTTCGCGCCCTTCTTTCCCGCTTCAGGCTGTAGTGTGATCACTACAGCCTCGGATTTCGGGGCGCGAAGTCTCGCCGCCATGGCCCGCTTTCGGCGCTCTTGGCGCTTTGCGCGCTTTTTGGCCGCCCTGCGCGCCTTGCCCGCGCTTTTCTTGGCGCCGACGACCGTCCAGTCGGCGCCAGACGATGGCTCTTGAGGCGGAGGAGGCGGCAGGCGCGGCTGAGTCGCCGCCCCCGCAATAGGAGCTCCCGCTGGTCTGGCAGCAGGCGCCACGGCACCCCTCGCGGGAGGAGCGGCCCGCGCCCGACGCTGCCCAGCCACCGGGGCCGGCCTCGCAGGCTCCGGCGCTGAGGCCCTACGCCCGGCTTGCCCCAACGGGCCCGCCCTGGGCGCAGCAGCCGTGGCCGCAGCGGCAGCGGCATAAGTTGCCGCTTGGCGCTGGCCGGAGGTCGCCAGTGGAGGGCGTAAGACTATGCCCTCCAGCAGGGACAGCTGCCGCTGGATCTGCAGCTGGAACTGTTGCTGCTGCTGCTGCAGCTGCTGCCGGAAGGCAGCCAGCTCCGACTGCACCAGCGTCAGCAGCTGGCTCCCTGCCTCAGGCTGGGGCTGGGGCTGACTTTGCCCCTGCCCCTGCCCGGGACCCCCTCCGACGGCCTCCCGCCGAACGGCTCCAGGGCCCGCGGGCCCGGCCCGAAGCTCGGCCCGGAGCTCGGCCCGCAGCTTCGCCACACTCTTGTCCAAGGCCTTATCGAAGGCCTCGGACAAAGAGGTGGCGTGCTTCAAAACCGTCTTCGCCTTGGAAGACGGCTTTGCGAGCCTCTTGCGGCCCATGTCGCGCAGCGCCGCGACCATCAGCTCGCCGAAGGACCTGCGGGCCTCTTCGGCGGAGTCCGCCCCAGCGTCTGGCGCGCCACCGGCCTGACGCGGCGGGCGCTCTCCAGCGCCGACCGCACCAGGGTGGCGCCCCTCCGCAGCCAGCTTTTCAGCTCGCTGAGCGGACTCCTGCGCAGTGAGCCCCCTGCCTCTACCTCGGCTTTGGACCCCACCGCGACTGCCGGTGGGGATCTTTGGGGCCGAACCCTTCTCATTATCGGAGGAGGACGATTGCCCGTCCTCCGATTTGGTGCGCTTCCGGAAGGAACGCGAGTCCCTTCCGGAGTTGCCCACCAACTCCTCCTCCTCCAACTCCGAGCCTGAGCTCCTTCTGGACGCAGCGTCGGACTCCGACCGCTCGTCACTCTCCGAAATTTGGGTTTTAAAAAATTTAGAATTCTGCATTTTTGTTCCCACGAGTATGAACTTTGTGTACTGGCTCAAATACATGGTTCGCACTAGGGACTAATTAAGCTACCCATTAGTCAAGCTTACAACCTCCCTCACGGTGCGCCGCCGCTTGGAGGTTTGGGGTGATTTTTTATAGAGGTTGTCTTCCTCGCGGCCCGGGCGGTTAAGCCAAGGCCCTCGACCCCCATCGAAAGTCAGAAACATGACCTTGGACAATCTTTGGGGCTACGAGTCTAGCGGTGGCAGAAGGAGGAGGAACTCTTCCTCCTGCCTGCCCGATGGCAGGGTGAGTGCACACCGAGCCCGCTCTTACCTCGTCGCTGTGCCCTCTGCTAAATCAGAGGGACACGCGTTGAGGCGTTACTCCCAACAGAATATTCGCAAGCCGCCATCGAGCACCCTGAGGCAGGGATTGCCCAAGGGTGGGTCGATGGCGGCCTCCCGGGGTGCACCGTCCCGCAGACTGGTCTTCACTCCGGACGTGTCCGCAAGGGAACTCCAGCCTGCGGGCGCTCGAGGAGGTTTTCTGTCATGGCACCCCGTGCTCCCTAAGGTAGATTTCGGGCCAGACACCTATGTATGAATTTTGATAAAAAATCGAATTTTTTGACGTTCTATGTGAGGCAGGCGGGCGTGCGAGGTGTCAGGAGACAGGTCTCGACGCGGGCTAGCTCACGAGAACGGTTACAGAAGTACGTTCAGTATAAAAATTTTGAATTATGGCCAAAAAACCGGATTTTTTGGTGAAAAATCGGATTTTCAGCGACCGAGAGGGGTTTCGGTTCGCGCTCAGCGCCGGGAAACCTGGGTTCGTACAGCGAAAACCCGATCGACAAAAAACTATGGTAATCTAATAATAAACGAAGTTGTTATTAAATTTTGAAATATTAAAAAATCCAAAAATAAGGGTAAGTGCCTAAAACAAAACCACCCCTTAAGGAAAGTCAGAAATAATTTGTCAGGTGTGTAGCGGGGGCTAATTTAGCACGTTTAAGGTTGAAAACCGCTACCAAAACGCTATCCTGGTGTTGTAGATATCGTAATTTTAGTTCTGACTGTGCTCCCTAAGGTAGATTTCGGGCCAGACACCTATGTATGAATTTTGATAAAAAATCGAATTTTTTGACGTTCTATGTGAGGCAGGCGGGCGTGCGAGGTGTCAGGAGACAGGTCTCGACGCGGGCTAGCTCACGAGAACGGTTACAGAAGTACGTTCAGTATAAAAATTTTGAATTATGGCCAAAAAACCGGATTTTTTGGTGAAAAATCGGATTTTCAGCGACCGAGAGGGGTTTCGGTTCGCGCTCAGCGCCGGGAAACCTGGGTTCGTACAGCGAAAACCCGATCGACAAAAAACTATGGTAATCTAATAATAAACGAAGTTGTTATTAAATTTTGAAATATTAAAAAATCCAAAAATAAGGGTAAGTGCCTAAAACAAAACCACCCCTTAAGGAAAGTCAGAAATAATTTGTCAGGTGTGTAGCGGGGGCTAATTTAGCACGTTTAAGGTTGAAAACCGCTACCAAAACGCTATCCTGGTGTTGTAGATATCGTAATTTTAGTTCTGACTGTGCTCCCTAAGGTAGATTTCGGGCCAGACACCTATGTATGAATTTTGATAAAAAATCGAATTTTTTGACGTTCTATGTGAGGCAGGCGGGCGTGCGAGGTGTCAGGAGACAGGTCTCGACGCGGGCTAGCTCACGAGAACGGTTACAGAAGTACGTTCAGTATAAAAATTTTGAATTATGGCCAAAAAACCGGATTTTTTGGTGAAAAATCGGATTTTCAGCGACCGAGAGGGGTTTCGGTTCGCGCTCAGCGCCGGGAAACCTGGGTTCGTACAGCGAAAACCCGATCGACAAAAAACTATGGTAATCTAATAATAAACGAAGTTGTTATTAAATTTTGAAATATTAAAAAATCCAAAAATAAGGGTAAGTGCCCAAAACAAAACCACCCCTTAAGGAAAGTCAGAAATAATTTGTCAGGTGTGTAGCGGGGGCTAATTTAGCACGTTTAAGGTTGAAAACCGCTACCAAAACGCTATCCTGGTGTTGTAGATATCGTAATTTTAGTTCTGACTGTGCTCCCTAAGGTAGATTTCGGGCCAGACACCTATGTATGAATTTTGATAAAAAATCGAATTTTTTGACGTTCTATGTGAGGCAGGCGGGCGTGCGAGGTGTCAGGAGACAGGTCTCGACGCGGGCTAGCTCACGAGAACGGTTACAGAAGTACGTTCAGTATAAAAATTTTGAATTATGGCCAAAAAACCGGATTTTTTGGTGAAAAATCGGATTTTCAGCGACCGAGAGGGGTTTCGGTTCGCGCTCAGCGCCGGGAAACCTGGGTTCGTACAGCGAAAACCCGATCGACAAAAAACTATGGTAATCTAATAATAAACGAAGTTGTTATTAAATTTTGAAATATTAAAAAATCCAAAAATAAGGGTAAGTGCCTAAAACAAAACCACCCCTTAAGGAAAGTCAGAAATAATTTGTCAGGTGTGTAGCGGGGGCTAATTTAGCACGTTCAAGGTTGAAAACCGCTACCAAAACGCTATCCTGGTGTTGTAGATATCGTAATTTTAGTTCTGACTGTGCTCCCTAAGGTAGATTTCGGGCCAGACACCTATGTATGAATTTTGATAAAAAATCGAATTTTTTGACGTTCTATGTGAGGCAGGCGGGCGTGCGAGGTGTCAGGAGACAGGTCTCGACGCGGGCTAGCTCACGAGAACGGTTACAGAAGTACGTTCAGTATAAAAATTTTGAATTATGGCCAAAAAACCGGATTTTTTGGTGAAAAATCGGATTTTCAGCGACCGAGAGGGGTTTCGGTTCGCGCTCAGCGCCGGGAAACCTGGGTTCGTACAGCGAAAACCCGATCGACAAAAAACTATGGTAATCTAATAATAAACGAAGTTGTTATTAAATTTTGAAATATTAAAAAATCCAAAAATAAGGGTAAGTGCCTAAAACAAAACCACCCCTTAAGGAAAGTCAGAAATAATTTGTCAGGTGTGTAGCGGGGGCTAATTTAGCACGTTTAAGGTTGAAAACCGCTACCAAAACGCTATCCTGGTGTTGTAGATATCGTAATTTTAGTTCTGACTGTGCTCCCTAAGGTAGATTTCGGGCCAGACACCTATGTATGAATTTTGATAAAAAATCGAATTTTTTGACGTTCTATGTGAGGCAGGCGGGCGTGCGAGGTGTCAGGAGACAGGTCTCGACGCGGGCTAGCTCACGAGAACGGTTACAGAAGTACGTTCAGTATAAAAATTTTGAATTATGGCCAAAAAACCGGATTTTTTGGTGAAAAATCGGATTTTCAGCGACCGAGAGGGGTTTCGGTTCGCGCTCAGCGCCGGGAAACCTGGGTTCGTACAGCGAAAACCCGATCGACAAAAAACTATGGTAATCTAATAATAAACGAAGTTGTTATTAAATTTTGAAATATTAAAAAATCCAAAAATAAGGGTAAGTGCCCAAAACAAAACCACCCCTTAAGGAAAGTCAGAAATAATTTGTCAGGTGTGTAGCGGGGGCTAATTTAGCACGTTTAAGGTTGAAAACCGCTACCAAAACGCTATCCTGGTGTTGTAGATATCGTAATTTTAGTTCTGACTGTGCTCCCTAAGGTAGATTTCGGGCCAGACACCTATGTATGAATTTTGATAAAAAATCGAATTTTTTGACGTTCTATGTGAGGCAGGCGGGCGTGCGAGGTGTCAGGAGACAGGTCTCGACGCGGGCTAGCTCACGAGAACGGTTACAGAAGTACGTTCAGTATAAAAATTTTGAATTATGGCCAAAAAACCGGATTTTTTGGTGAAAAATCGGATTTTCAGCGACCGAGAGGGGTTTCGGTTCGCGCTCAGCGCCGGGAAACCTGGGTTCGTACAGCGAAAACCCGATCGACAAAAAACTATGGTAATCTAATAATAAACGAAGTTGTTATTAAATTTTGAAATATTAAAAAATCCAAAAATAAGGGTAAGTGCCTAAAACAAAACCACCCCTTAAGGAAAGTCAGAAATAATTTGTCAGGTGTGTAGCGGGGGCTAATTTAGCACGTTTAAGGTTGAAAACCGCTACCAAAACGCTATCCTGGTGTTGTAGATATCGTAATTTTAGTTCTGACTGTGCTCCCTAAGGTAGATTTCGGGCCAGACACCTATGTATGAATTTTGATAAAAAATCGAATTTTTTGACGTTCTATGTGAGGCAGGCGGGCGTGCGAGGTGTCAGGAGACAGGTCTCGACGCGGGCTAGCTCACGAGAACGGTTACAGAAGTACGTTCAGTATAAAAATTTTGAATTATGGCCAAAAAACCGGATTTTTTGGTGAAAAATCGGATTTTCAGCGACCGAGAGGGGTTTCGGTTCGCGCTCAGCGCCGGGAAACCTGGGTTCGTACAGCGAAAACCCGATCGACAAAAAACTATGGTAATCTAATAATAAACGAAGTTGTTATTAAATTTTGAAATATTAAAAAATCCAAAAATAAGGGTAAGTGCCCAAAACAAAACCACCCCTTAAGGAAAGTCAGAAATAATTTGTCAGGTGTGTAGCGGGGGCTAATTTAGCACGTTTAAGGTTGAAAACCGCTACCAAAACGCTATCCTGGTGTTGTAGATATCGTAATTTTAGTTCTGACTGTGCTCCCTAAGGTTTTTTTTTTTTTTTTTTTTTTTTTTTTTTTTTTTTTTTTTTTTTTTATGGTAGGTGAAAATCATCCAATGACGAAACCCGCTCTTGGGCGGAGCGGGAGACCAGTGTCAGACTCTTACTGACTAAAAAACCTACCCCGTACCTTCCTTGCCTTATTTCTGGAGTCGAGGTTACAGTTTTCACTTACCCTCTAGGCTCCAGGAGGCTTCGACCCTGAAGGGCCCCTGCAGTTTGCTGACAACTCCTTGAGGCGCGCGGGAACGGTGCACGCCGTTGACGACCTGGACTCGGTCTTACCAGACGATCGGACGGCGAGCTACCCATTGCTCACCGTCCGCGAGCCAGTGTCTACGGTGGCCGGATATCGGCAGGATCGCGGCGGCGACGGCTACGGCGAGTACGCCGTTGCCTTTGCCTTATGCGGTCGGCCTCCTCCTTTACGAGCATTACTGCTTCGCAGAAGGAGGCGACCGCCTGCCATTCCTCTTCGCTGCGGACCATGGCCTGAACCAGGGCCCGGCGCGAGAGGTCGCCGCCGCCGATCACCCCCACGAGGACACGGCGATGCTCTTCCCAAGCAGGGCACACCTCCACCGTGTGCTCCACCGTGTCCTCCGGGCTCGCCTCACAGTGGCGACACCCGGACGTCTCTTCCGCACGAATCCGGTGCAGGAATCTCCCGAACTTCCCATGTCCGGTGAGAACCTGCGTCATGCGGAAAGTGAGGACGCCGTGAGGTCTATCCAGCCACGCCTCAAAGAGGGGCACTACCGCTGAGATTACGGTGTGCCCAGCGCTGGGTTGCGACAGTCGCTGTTTCCACTTCACCATGAGATCTCGCCGGAGCTCCTTCCGCCACGCCTCGACATGTTCGGGCAGCGGATCTTCGCCCCGGCGTTGCATCTCCACGCGCTGGTCGTGCATGTGTGCAAGGACTGTTGCCTCCAAATCCCATGGTGGTAGGCCAGCAAGGAGGCTCGCCGCCTCGCGGGACACCGTGCGGTATCCCCGCACCATCCGGATGGCCATGACCCTCTGGCAGGCGTTCAGCTGGGCCGCCGGGCGTTTACGTAGCGTCGGCGCCCACACTGGTGCCCCATAAAGGGCCATGGACCGGACGATGCCGGCGTAGAGCCTCCGGCAGAAGGCGTCTGGACCCCCAAGGTTCGGCAGGAGCCGCTTGAGAGCAGCCCCCGTCCGATTGAGTTTGGGGGCCAGACGTCGGAAGTGCTCCTCGAAATTCCATCGGCTGTCGAGGACAAGTCCTAGGTACTTCATCGTCGACCCGACGCCGATGTGAACTCCTTCTACCGTTAGTTGGGAACCCGTTGGTGGCGCGTTCCGAGGGCCGTGAAAGCACATGGCCTCGGACTTGTGCAGTGCCACCTTGAGTCCCAACTGCTGGATCCTCTCAACGACTGTCGCAACCCCACGTGTCGCTAGTTCGACCGCCGCCTGGTACGACCTTCCCTGCGCTAGGACCAGCGTGTCGTCTGCGTAGCAGACCACGCTGACCCCTACGGGGAGGTCGGCGCGCAGCACGTAGTCGTACCCGATGTTCCACAAGGGCGGTCCTAGTACCGATCCCTGTGGGACACCGCACGACATCTCTCGCCGTTTCCAATCTCCTTGGTGACCGGGGTAGACTATGTACCTGTCGGACAGGTAGGCCTCGATCGTACGACAGAGGTAGTCGGGCACCCGGTGATACCGGAGTGCCGTCCTAATGCAACTCCAGGGCAGGGAATTAAAGGCGTTGGCAATGTCCAACGACACCGCCAAGACACACCTGCCCCGGGACACCGCATCCCCCGTCGTGAGGGCTCGCACGCGCATGATGGCGTCCACCGTGGAGCGCCTCCTGCGAAACCCGAACTGGTCGTCCGCGAGATCGGGCCCCTTCAGTGTTAGGTGCTTGACGAGGCGGTCTGCAATGACTCTTTCAAAGAGCTTGCCCACCTCGTCAAGCAGCACAATGGGCCGATACGCGGACGGAGAGTCCGCAGGGCGCCCCGGCTTCGCGACGAGGACCAGTTTTCCCGTCTTCCAGGGAAGTGGGAACTGGCCCCTCTCCAAGCATGCGCTAAAGAGCCCCCCCAATCGAGACCCGAGAGCCTCCATGGCCAGGACCCAAGCCTTTCCTGGCAAGCCGTCGGGTCCTGGGGCGGTATTCTTCGCACCCATCCTGCGTACCGCCACTCTCATCTCTACCTCGGTCACTTCCGGAGCATTGGTACCGTCGTCGCTGACGTGGTCCGCGTCAGACACCGCTGGTGGCGGAGCCATGGGCGGGGGGGAGTGGTCCCCCCGCGCAGGGAACAGAGCGCTCACCACACCCTCCACGATCTGTGGCCGGAGACTCTGCGTCAACGGGGGAGCCCATGGGCGGAGTTTCTCCCGCACCAACTTGTATGGGCGTCCCCACGGATCAGCGTTGAGCGTCCCCAGCCACGCTTTGCAGGCCTCGTCTTTGGCCCGCTTTATCTCCGATCGGAGGGTGCGCCTTGCCACCCTGTATCCCTCGTACAGCTCCGCCTCTACGGCCTCCGCATCCGGCGGGCGGAAGCGGCGCCTGCGGTGTCTGGTATACCGGTGTCGCGCAGCATTGCATGCGGCGCGCAGCGTCGCAAGCTCTGGCGACCACCAGTACACCTGGCGTCGGGCGCGTCCTGGGCGGAGACGGGGCATTGCCGCGTCGCAAATTTGCGACAAGGCCTCCCGGAACCACTCCGCCTCGACGTCGATGTCGGCAGGCCTGACCGGTGCTTGCACCCAGGCCTGCACCGCCGCGGCTTCCAGGAAGAGCTCCTTCTCCAGCTGCCTCAGCGCCCAACGCGGACCACATGGGGTCTGTCGGACCGGCGCGGTCGAGGTCTGGGCGGAGACGTCAAACCGGATATACCGGTGGTCCGAGTATGTCTCCACCCCCTCCATGACGCGCCAGTCAACTACACGCGGTGTCAGAGTGGGGCTGGCGAACGAAATGTCCACCACGGACTCACCCTGCACCCGCACACACGTGGGGACAGAACCCCGGTTTAGGACGACCAGGCCTGTTTCCAGAGCCCAGTCCTCCACCAACCGACCCCGCTGGTTCGTGAGCCGGGAACCCCAAGCCATGTTCCAGGCGTTGAAGTCCCCGCAAACGACCACGGGGAGGGTACCATACCCAGCGACGACGGTCTTCAGCTCCCTGAGGGAGTCGTGAAGATCGGCGAGAGTTCTGTTCGGGGACAGGTAGACGCCTACCACTGCAATGTCCCCGAACCGTGCTGCCACGCAACCCCGACCCTTCGTGACGGCCTCGAGGGTCGGGGGTACCAGCGGCGGCCGACGAGATAAGGGTCACCGAGCCGCTCAGGTCCTGAACCCAGTCAGCTCTGGGCAAGACAAAGTGCGGCTCGGAGACCACGGCGACGTTTATCGACCACTGCGCCATGCTCTGGAGCAACAGATCCTGAGCTGGGGCGCAGTGGTTGACATTCGCCTGGAGGAGACGTAATGGGGCCGTTATTGGCAGTCCATTGTCTCCTCCCTAGCCCTCTGAGAGGGCACCGCCACGGCGGTAGCGGCGGCGACGGAAACCGCGCCGGCGGCCGAAGAAGCGGCTGCGGCGGCGGCGGTGGTGGTCGGGGGGCGACTCAATTTGGCCTTCACTTTGGCCGGGGGGTCGCAGGACCTGCTCCCAGCCCGGTGGTCGGCCTGCTTGCCTGCCGCCGCACATGCGTAGCAATGCGGCGCATTCCGGCACTCAGCAGACCTATGACCGGGCTTACCACACTGGTAGCAGTGGTCGCTGCGATCCACCTCCGCGGCACAGAAGGCCCCCACGTGGTGCCCCACGTGGCAGCGGTAGCACCGCAGAGGTCTGGGCTCCAACAGTTTTACCTGGGCGGAGACCCAGCCCACCAGAAGCCGTCGGCCCTCGCCAGTGATGGCCTTGGCCGCCGGCACGGGGCAGCTTACCGTAACGGCTCGCATGCCCGTGCTGTCAGCGCGGATGGTGCCCGCCCGAACCTGTTCGGTCGTGCAACCACCCACCCTGACGATGGCGGCCACCACCTCGTCCACCTTGACGGAATCGTCCAGGCCCATGATGCGCATGTCGATGCACTTGGTGGGCCTGGACACTCGGGCCTCCTCTGCACTGAGGGCCACCCTAATTTTGTCGGCCAGAATGTCAGCGACACTGGCCGAGCCGGGGACCTCCAGGATTCGGGCCCCCGTTAGGGTCTGCCTTATGCAGAAGCCCCCAGGCACTCCGAGCTCGTCAAGGTGGGGCTCCACCGCCCGCCTTGCCTTCTCCATGACGGCGTCGTAATTCGCGCCCTTCTTACCCGCTTCAGGCTGTAGTGTGATCACTACAGCCTCGGATTTCGGGGCGCGAAGTCTCGCCGCCATTGCACGCTTCTTGCGCTCTTGGCGCTTAGCGCGCTTCTTTGCCGCCCTGCGCGCCTTACCCGCACTTTTCTTGGCGCCGACGACCGTCCAGTCGGCGCCAGACGATGATGGATCTTGAGGCGGGGGAGGCGGCAGGCGCGACTGAGTCGCCGCCACCGCGATAGGAGCTCCCGCCGGCCTGGCAGCAGCAGGCGCCACACCACCCCTCGTGGGAGGAGCGGCCCGCGCCCGACGCTGCCCAGCCACCGGGGCGTGCTCCCTAAGGTAGATTTCGGGCCAGACACCTATGTATGAATTTTGATAAAAAATCGAATTTTTTGACGTTCTATGTGAGGCAGGCGGGCGTGCGAGGTGTCAGGAGACAGGTCTCGACGCGGGCTAGCTCACGAGAACGGTTACAGAAGTACGTTCAGTATAAAAATTTTGAATTATGGCCAAAAAACCGGATTTTTTGGTGAAAAATCGGATTTTCAGCGACCGAGAGGGGTTTCGGTTCGCGCTCAGCGCCGGGAAACCTGGGTTCGTACAGCGAAAACCCGATCGACAAAAAACTATGGTAATCTAATAATAAACGAAGTTGTTATTAAATTTTGAAATATTAAAAAATCCAAAAATAAGGGTAAGTGCCTAAAACAAAACCACCCCTTAAGGAAAGTCAGAAATAATTTGTCAGGTGTGTAGCGGGGGCTAATTTAGCACGTTTAAGGTTGAAAACCGCTACCAAAACGCTATCCTGGTGTTGTAGATATCGTAATTTTAGTTCTGACTGTGCTCCCTAAGGTAGATTTCGGGCCAGACACCTATGTATGAATTTTGATAAAAAATCGAATTTTTTGACGTTCTATGTGAGGCAGGCGGGCGTGCGAGGTGTCAGGAGACAGGTCTCGACGCGGGCTAGCTCACGAGAACGGTTACAGAAGTACGTTCAGTATAAAAATTTTGAATTATGGCCAAAAAACCGGATTTTTTGGTGAAAAATCGGATTTTCAGCGACCGAGAGGGGTTTCGGTTCGCGCTCAGCGCCGGGAAACCTGGGTTCGTACAGCGAAAACCCGATCGACAAAAAACTATGGTAATCTAATAATAAACGAAGTTGTTATTAAATTTTGAAATATTAAAAAATCCAAAAATAAGGGTAAGTGCCTAAAACAAAACCACCCCTTAAGGAAAGTCAGAAATAATTTGTCAGGTGTGTAGCGGGGGCTAATTTAGCACGTTTAAGGTTGAAAACCGCTACCAAAACGCTATCCTGGTGTTGTAGATATCGTAATTTTAGTTCTGACTGTGCTCCCTAAGGTAGATTTCGGGCCAGACACCTATGTATGAATTTTGATAAAAAATCGAATTTTTTGACGTTCTATGTGAGGCAGGCGGGCGTGCGAGGTGTCAGGAGACAGGTCTCGACGCGGGCTAGCTCACGAGAACGGTTACAGAAGTACGTTCAGTATAAAAATTTTGAATTATGGCCAAAAAACCGGATTTTTTGGTGAAAAATCGGATTTTCAGCGACCGAGAGGGGTTTCGGTTCGCGCTCAGCGCCGGGAAACCTGGGTTCGTACAGCGAAAACCCGATCGACAAAAAACTATGGTAATCTAATAATAAACGAAGTTGTTATTAAATTTTGAAATATTAAAAAATCCAAAAATAAGGGTAAGTGCCTAAAACAAAACCACCCCTTAAGGAAAGTCAGAAATAATTTGTCAGGTGTGTAGCGGGGGCTAATTTAGCACGTTTAAGGTTGAAAACCGCTACCAAAACGCTATCCTGGTGTTGTAGATATCGTAATTTTAGTTCTGACTGTGCTCCCTAAGGTAGATTTCGGGCCAGACACCTATGTATGAATTTTGATAAAAAATCGAATTTTTTGACGTTCTATGTGAGGCAGGCGGGCGTGCGAGGTGTCAGGAGACAGGTCTCGACGCGGGCTAGCTCACGAGAACGGTTACAGAAGTACGTTCAGTATAAAAATTTTGAATTATGGCCAAAAAACCGGATTTTTTGGTGAAAAATCGGATTTTCAGCGACCGAGAGGGGTTTCGGTTCGCGCTCAGCGCCGGGAAACCTGGGTTCGTACAGCGAAAACCCGATCGACAAAAAACTATGGTAATCTAATAATAAACGAAGTTGTTATTAAATTTTGAAATATTAAAAAATCCAAAAATAAGGGTAAGTGCCTAAATCTGCCGGAGGCTCTACGCTCTGCCGGAGGCTCTACGCCGGCATCGTCCGGTCCATGGCCCTTTATGGGGCACCAGTGTGGGCGCCGACGCTGCGTAAACGCCCGGCGGCCCAGCTGAACGCCTGCCAGAGGGTCATGGCCATCCGGATGGTGCGGGGATACCGCACGGTGTCCCGCGAGGCGGCGAGCCTCCTTGCTGGCCTACCACCATGGGATTTGGAGGCAACAGTCCTTGCACACATGCACGACCAGCGCGTGGAGATGCAACGCCGGGGCGAAGATCCGCTGCCCGAACATGTCGAGGCGTGGCGGAAGGAGCTCCGGCGAGATCTCATGGTGAAGTGGAAACAGCGACTGTCGCAACCCAGCGCTGGGCACACCGTAATCTCAGCGGTAGTGCCCCTCTTTGAGGCGTGGCTGGATAGACCTCACGGCGTCCTCACTTTCCGCATGACGCAGGTTCTCACCGGACATGGGAAGTTCGGGAGATTCCTGCACCGGATTCGTGCGGAAGAGACGTCCGGGTGTCGCCACTGTGAGGCGAGCCCGGAGGACACGGTGGAGCACACGGTGGAGGTGTGCCCTGCTTGGGAAGAGCATCGCCGTGTCCTCGTGGGGGTGATCGGCGGCGGCGACCTCTCGCGCCGGGCCCTGGTTCAGGCCATGGTCCGCAGCGAAGAGGAATGGCAGGCGGTCGCCTCCTTCTGCGAAGCAGTAATGCTCGTAAAGGAGGAGGCCGACCGCATAAGGCAAAGGCAACGGCGTACACGCCGTAGCCGTCGCCGCCGCGATCCTGCCGATATCCGGCCACCGTAGACACTGGCTCGCGGACGGTGAGCAATGGGTAGCTCGCCGTCCGATCGTCTGGTAAGACCGAGTCCAGGTCGTCAACGGCGCGCACCGTTCCCGCGCGCCTCAAGGAGTTGTCAGCAAACTGCAGGGGCCCTTCAGGGTCGAAGCCTCCTGGAGCCTAGAGGGTAAATGAAAATTGTAACCTCGACTCCAGAAATAAGGCAAGGAAGGTACGGGGTAGGTTTTTTAGTCAGTAAGAGTCTGACACTGGTCTCCCGCTCCGCCCAAGAGCGGGTTTCGTCATTGGATGATTTTCACCTACCATAAAAAAAAAAAAAAAAAAAAAAAAAAAAAAAAAAAAAAAAAAAAAAAAAGTGCCTAAAACAAAACCACCCCTTAAGGAAAGTCAGAAATAATTTGTCAGGTGTGTAGCGGGGGCTAATTTAGCACGTTTAAGGTTGAAAACCGCTACCAAAACGCTATCCTGGTGTTGTAGATATCGTAATTTTAGTTCTGACTGTGCTCCCTAAGGTAGATTTCGGGCCAGACACCTATGTATGAATTTTGATAAAAAATCGAATTTTTTGACGTTCTATGTGAGGCAGGCGGGCGTGCGAGGTGTCAGGAGACAGGTCTCGACGCGGGCTAGCTCACGAGAACGGTTACAGAAGTACGTTCAGTATAAAAATTTTGAATTATGGCCAAAAAACCGGATTTTTTGGTGAAAAATCGGATTTTCAGCGACCGAGAGGGGTTTCGGTTCGCGCTCAGCGCCGGGAAACCTGGGTTCGTACAGCGAAAACCCGATCGACAAAAAACTATGGTAATCTAATAATAAACGAAGTTGTTATTAAATTTTGAAATATTAAAAAATCCAAAAATAAGGGTAAGTGCCCAAAACAAAACCACCCCTTAAGGAAAGTCAGAAATAATTTGTCAGGTGTGTAGCGGGGGCTAATTTAGCACGTTTAAGGTTGAAAACCGCTACCAAAACGCTATCCTGGTGTTGTAGATATCGTAATTTTAGTTCTGACTGTGCTCCCTAAGGTAGATTTCGGGCCAGACACCTATGTATGAATTTTGATAAAAAATCGAATTTTTTGACGTTCTATGTGAGGCAGGCGGGCGTGCGAGGTGTCAGGAGACAGGTCTCGACGCGGGCTAGCTCACGAGAACGGTTACAGAAGTACGTTCAGTATAAAAATTTTGAATTATGGCCAAAAAACCGGATTTTTTGGTGAAAAATCGGATTTTCAGCGACCGAGAGGGGTTTCGGTTCGCGCTCAGCGCCGGGAAACCTGGGTTCGTACAGCGAAAACCCGATCGACAAAAAACTATGGTAATCTAATAATAAACGAAGTTGTTATTAAATTTTGAAATATTAAAAAATCCAAAAATAAGGGTAAGTGCCTAAAACAAAACCACCCCTTAAGGAAAGTCAGAAATAATTTGTCAGGTGTGTAGCGGGGGCTAATTTAGCACGTTTAAGGTTGAAAACCGCTACCAAAACGCTATCCTGGTGTTGTAGATATCGTAATTTTAGTTCTGACTGTGCTCCCTAAGGTAGATTTCGGGCCAGACACCTATGTATGAATTTTGATAAAAAATCGAATTTTTTGACGTTCTATGTGAGGCAGGCGGGCGTGCGAGGTGTCAGGAGACAGGTCTCGACGCGGGCTAGCTCACGAGAACGGTTACAGAAGTACGTTCAGTATAAAAATTTTGAATTATGGCCAAAAAACCGGATTTTTTGGTGAAAAATCGGATTTTCAGCGACCGAGAGGGGTTTCGGTTCGCGCTCAGCGCCGGGAAACCTGGGTTCGTACAGCGAAAACCCGATCGACAAAAAACTATGGTAATCTAATAATAAACGAAGTTGTTATTAAATTTTGAAATATTAAAAAATCCAAAAATAAGGGTAAGTGCCTAAAACAAAACCACCCCTTAAGGAAAGTCAGAAATAATTTGTCAGGTGTGTAGCGGGGGCTAATTTAGCACGTTTAAGGTTGAAAACCGCTACCAAAACGCTATCCTGGTGTTGTAGATATCGTAATTTTAGTTCTGACTGTGCTCCCTAAGGTAGATTTCGGGCCAGACACCTATGTATGAATTTTGATAAAAAATCGAATTTTTTGACGTTCTATGTGAGGCAGGCGGGCGTGCGAGGTGTCAGGAGACAGGTCTCGACGCGGGCTAGCTCACGAGAACGGTTACAGAAGTACGTTCAGTATAAAAATTTTGAATTATGGCCAAAAAACCGGATTTTTTGGTGAAAAATCGGATTTTCAGCGACCGAGAGGGGTTTCGGTTCGCGCTCAGCGCCGGGAAACCTGGGTTCGTACAGCGAAAACCCGATCGACAAAAAACTATGGTAATCTAATAATAAACGAAGTTGTTATTAAATTTTGAAATATTAAAAAATCCAAAAATAAGGGTAAGTGCCTAAATCTGCCGGAGGCTCTACGCTCTGCCGGAGGCTCTACGCCGGCATCGTCCGGTCCATGGCCCTTTATGGGGCACCAGTGTGGGCGCCGACGCTGCGTAAACGCCCGGCGGCCCAGCTGAACGCCTGCCAGAGGGTCATGGCCATCCGGATGGTGCGGGGATACCGCACGGTGTCCCGCGAGGCGGCGAGCCTCCTTGCTGGCCTACCACCATGGGATTTGGAGGCAACAGTCCTTGCACACATGCACGACCAGCGCGTGGAGATGCAACGCCGGGGCGAAGATCCGCTGCCCGAACATGTCGAGGCGTGGCGGAAGGAGCTCCGGCGAGATCTCATGGTGAAGTGGAAACAGCGACTGTCGCAACCCAGCGCTGGGCACACCGTAATCTCAGCGGTAGTGCCCCTCTTTGAGGCGTGGCTGGATAGACCTCACGGCGTCCTCACTTTCCGCATGACGCAGGTTCTCACCGGACATGGGAAGTTCGGGAGATTCCTGCACCGGATTCGTGCGGAAGAGACGTCCGGGTGTCGCCACTGTGAGGCGAGCCCGGAGGACACGGTGGAGCACACGGTGGAGGTGTGCCCTGCTTGGGAAGAGCATCGCCGTGTCCTCGTGGGGGTGATCGGCGGCGGCGACCTCTCGCGCCGGGCCCTGGTTCAGGCCATGGTCCGCAGCGAAGAGGAATGGCAGGCGGTCGCCTCCTTCTGCGAAGCAGTAATGCTCGTAAAGGAGGAGGCCGACCGCATAAGGCAAAGGCAACGGCGTACACGCCGTAGCCGTCGCCGCCGCGATCCTGCCGATATCCGGCCACCGTAGACACTGGCTCGCGGACGGTGAGCAATGGGTAGCTCGCCGTCCGATCGTCTGGTAAGACCGAGTCCAGGTCGTCAACGGCGCGCACCGTTCCCGCGCGCCTCAAGGAGTTGTCAGCAAACTGCAGGGGCCCTTCAGGGTCGAAGCCTCCTGGAGCCTAGAGGGTAAATGAAAATTGTAACCTCGACTCCAGAAATAAGGCAAGGAAGGTACGGGGTAGGTTTTTTAGTCAGTAAGAGTCTGACACTGGTCTCCCGCTCCGCCCAAGAGCGGGTTTCGTCATTGGATGATTTTCACCTACCATAAAAAAAAAAAAAAAAAAAAAAAAAAAAAAAAAAAAAAAAAAAAAAAAGTGCCTAAAACAAAACCACCCCTTAAGGAAAGTCAGAAATAATTTGTCAGGTGTGTAGCGGGGGCTAATTTAGCACGTTTAAGGTTGAAAACCGCTACCAAAACGCTATCCTGGTGTTGTAGATATCGTAATTTTAGTTCTGACTGTGCTCCCTAAGGTAGATTTCGGGCCAGACACCTATGTATGAATTTTGATAAAAAATCGAATTTTTTGACGTTCTATGTGAGGCAGGCGGGCGTGCGAGGTGTCAGGAGACAGGTCTCGACGCGGGCTAGCTCACGAGAACGGTTACAGAAGTACGTTCAGTATAAAAATTTTGAATTATGGCCAAAAAACCGGATTTTTTGGTGAAAAATCGGATTTTCAGCGACCGAGAGGGGTTTCGGTTCGCGCTCAGCGCCGGGAAACCTGGGTTCGTACAGCGAAAACCCGATCGACAAAAAACTATGGTAATCTAATAATAAACGAAGTTGTTATTAAATTTTGAAATATTAAAAAATCCAAAAATAAGGGTAAGTGCCCAAAACAAAACCACCCCTTAAGGAAAGTCAGAAATAATTTGTCAGGTGTGTAGCGGGGGCTAATTTAGCACGTTTAAGGTTGAAAACCGCTACCAAAACGCTATCCTGGTGTTGTAGATATCGTAATTTTAGTTCTGACTGTGCTCCCTAAGGTAGATTTCGGGCCAGACACCTATGTATGAATTTTGATAAAAAATCGAATTTTTTGACGTTCTATGTGAGGCAGGCGGGCGTGCGAGGTGTCAGGAGACAGGTCTCGACGCGGGCTAGCTCACGAGAACGGTTACAGAAGTACGTTCAGTATAAAAATTTTGAATTATGGCCAAAAAACCGGATTTTTTGGTGAAAAATCGGATTTTCAGCGACCGAGAGGGGTTTCGGTTCGCGCTCAGCGCCGGGAAACCTGGGTTCGTACAGCGAAAACCCGATCGACAAAAAACTATGGTAATCTAATAATAAACGAAGTTGTTATTAAATTTTGAAATATTAAAAAATCCAAAAATAAGGGTAAGTGCCTAAAACAAAACCACCCCTTAAGGAAAGTCAGAAATAATTTGTCAGGTGTGTAGCGGGGGCTAATTTAGCACGTTTAAGGTTGAAAACCGCTACCAAAACGCTATCCTGGTGTTGTAGATATCGTAATTTTAGTTCTGACTGTGCTCCCTAAGGTAGATTTCGGGCCAGACACCTATGTATGAATTTTGATAAAAAATCGAATTTTTTGACGTTCTATGTGAGGCAGGCGGGCGTGCGAGGTGTCAGGAGACAGGTCTCGACGCGGGCTAGCTCACGAGAACGGTTACAGAAGTACGTTCAGTATAAAAATTTTGAATTATGGCCAAAAAACCGGATTTTTTGGTGAAAAATCGGATTTTCAGCGACCGAGAGGGGTTTCGGTTCGCGCTCAGCGCCGGGAAACCTGGGTTCGTACAGCGAAAACCCGATCGACAAAAAACTATGGTAATCTAATAATAAACGAAGTTGTTATTAAATTTTGAAATATTAAAAAATCCAAAAATAAGGGTAAGTGCCTAAAACAAAACCACCCCTTAAGGAAAGTCAGAAATAATTTGTCAGGTGTGTAGCGGGGGCTAATTTAGCACGTTTAAGGTTGAAAACCGCTACCAAAACGCTATCCTGGTGTTGTAGATATCGTAATTTTAGTTCTGACTGTGCTCCCTAAGGTAGATTTCGGGCCAGACACCTATGTATGAATTTTGATAAAAAATCGAATTTTTTGACGTTCTATGTGAGGCAGGCGGGCGTGCGAGGTGTCAGGAGACAGGTCTCGACGCGGGCTAGCTCACGAGAACGGTTACAGAAGTACGTTCAGTATAAAAATTTTGAATTATGGCCAAAAAACCGGATTTTTTGGTGAAAAATCGGATTTTCAGCGACCGAGAGGGGTTTCGGTTCGCGCTCAGCGCCGGGAAACCTGGGTTCGTACAGCGAAAACCCGATCGACAAAAAACTATGGTAATCTAATAATAAACGAAGTTGTTATTAAATTTTGAAATATTAAAAAATCCAAAAATAAGGGTAAGTGCCTAAAACAAAACCACCCCTTAAGGAAAGTCAGAAATAATTTGTCAGGTGTGTAGCGGGGGCTAATTTAGCACGTTTAAGGTTGAAAACCGCTACCAAAACGCTATCCTGGTGTTGTAGATATCGTAATTTTAGTTCTGACTGTGCTCCCTAAGGTAGATTTCGGGCCAGACACCTATGTATGAATTTTGATAAAAAATCGAATTTTTTGACGTTCTATGTGAGGCAGGCGGGCGTGCGAGGTGTCAGGAGACAGGTCTCGACGCGGGCTAGCTCACGAGAACGGTTACAGAAGTACGTTCAGTATAAAAATTTTGAATTATGGCCAAAAAACCGGATTTTTTGGTGAAAAATCGGATTTTCAGCGACCGAGAGGGGTTTCGGTTCGCGCTCAGCGCCGGGAAACCTGGGTTCGTACAGCGAAAACCCGATCGACAAAAAACTATGGTAATCTAATAATAAACGAAGTTGTTATTAAATTTTGAAATATTAAAAAATCCAAAAATAAGGGTAAGTGCCTAAAACAAAACCACCCCTTAAGGAAAGTCAGAAATAATTTGTCAGGTGTGTAGCGGGGGCTAATTTAGCACGTTTAAGGTTGAAAACCGCTACCAAAACGCTATCCTGGTGTTGTAGATATCGTAATTTTAGTTCTGACTGTGCTCCCTAAGGTTTTTTTTTTTTTTTTTTTTTTTTTTTTTTTTTTTATGGTAGGTGAAAATCATCCAATGACGAAACCCGCTCTTGGGCGGAGCGGGAGACCAGTGTCAGACTCTTACTGACTAAAAAACCTACCCCGTACCTTCCTTGCCTTATTTCTGGAGTCGAGGTTACAATTTTCACTTACCCTCTAGGCTCCAGGAGGCTTCGACCCTGAAGGGCCCCTGCAGTTTGCTGACAACTCCTTGAGGCGCGCGGGAACGGTGCGCGCCGTTGACGACCTGGACTCGGTCTTACCAGACGATCGGACGGCGAGCTACCCATTGCTCACCGTCCGCGAGCCAGTGTCTACGGTGGCCGGATATCGGCAGGATCGCGGCGGCGACGGCTACGGCGAGTACGCCGTTGCCTTTGCCTTATGCGGTCGGCCTCCTCCTTTACGAGCATTACTGCTTCGCAGAAGGAGGCGACCGCCTGCCATTCCTCTTCGCTGCGGACCATGGCCTGAACCAGGGCCCGGCGCGAGAGGTCGCCGCCGCCGATCACCCCCACGAGGACACGGCGATGCTCTTCCCAAGCAGGGCACACCTCCACTGTGTGCTCCACCGTGTCCTCCGGGCTCGCCTGACAGTGGCGACACCCGGACGTCTCTTCCGCACGAATCCGGTGCAGGAATCTCCCGAACTTCCCATGTCCGGTGAGAACCTGCGTCATGCGGAAAGTGAGGACGCCGTGAGGTCTATCCAGCCACGCCTCAAAGAGGGGCACTACCGCTGAGATTACGGTGTGCCCAGCGCTGGGTTGCGACAGTCGCTGTTTCCACTTCACCATGAGATCTCGCCGGAGCTCCTTCCGCCACGCCTCGACATGTTCGGGCAGCGGATCTTCGCCCCGGCGTTGCATCTCCACGCGCTGGTCGTGCATGTGTGCAAGGACTGTTGCCTCCAAATCCCATGGTGGTAGGCCAGCAAGGAGGCTCGCCGCCTCGCGGGACACCGTGCGGTATCCCCGCACCATCCGGATGGCCATGACCCTCTGGCAGGCGTTCAGCTGGGCCGCCGGGCGTTTACGTAGCGTCGGCGCCCACACTGGTGCCCCATAAAGGGCCATGGACCGGACGATGCCGGCGTAGAGCCTCCGGCAGAAGGCGTCTGGACCCCCAAGGTTCGGCAGGAGCCGCTTGAGAGCAGCCCCCGTCCGATTGAGTTTGGGGGCCAGACGTCGGAAGTGCTCCTCGAAATTCCATCGGCTGTCGAGGACAAGTCCTAGGTACTTCATCGTCGACCCGACGCCGATGTGAACTCCTTCTACCGTTAGTTGGGAACCCGTTGGTGGCGCGTTCCGAGGGCCGTGAAAGCACATGGCCTCGGACTTGTGCAGTGCCACCTTGAGTCCCAACTGCTGGATCCTCTCAACGACTGTCGCAACCCCACGTGTCGCTAGTTCGACCGCCGCCTGGTACGACCTTCCCTGCGCTAGGACCAGCGTGTCGTCTGCGTAGCAGACCACGCTGACCCCTACGGGGAGGTCGGCGCGCAGCACGTAGTCGTACCCGATGTTCCACAAGGGCGGTCCTAGTACCGATCCCTGTGGGACACCGCACGACATCTCTCGCCGTTTCCAATCTCCTTGGTGACCGGGGTAGACTATGTACCTGTCGGACAGGTAGGCCTCGATCGTACGACAGAGGTAGTCGGGCACCCGGTGATACCGGAGTGCCGTCCTAATGCAACTCCAGGGCAGGGAATTAAAGGCGTTGGCAATGTCCAACGACACCGCCAAGACACACCTGCCCCGGGACACCGCATCCCCCGTCGTGAGGGCTCGCACGCGCATGATGGCGTCCACCGTGGAGCGCCTCCTGCGAAACCCGAACTGGTCGTCCGCGAGATCGGGCCCCTTCAGTGTTAGGTGCTTGACGAGGCGGTCTGCAATGACTCTTTCAAAGAGCTTGCCCACCTCGTCAAGCAGCACAATGGGCCGATACGCGGACGGAGAGTCCGCAGGGCGCCCCGGCTTCGCGACGAGGACCAGTTTTCCCGTCTTCCAGGGAAGTGGGAACTGGCCCCTCTCCAAGCATGCGCTAAAGAGCCCCCCCAATCGAGACCCGAGAGCCTCCATGGCCAGGACCCAAGCCTTTCCTGGCAAGCCGTCGGGTCCTGGGGCGGTATTCTTCGCACCCATCCTGCGTACCGCCACTCTCATCTCTACCTCGGTCACTTCCGGAGCATTGGTACCGTCGTCGCTGACGTGGTCCGCGTCAGACACCGCTGGTGGCGGAGCCATGGGCGGGGGGGAGTGGTCCCCCCGCGCAGGGAACAGAGCGCTCACCACACCCTCCACGATCTGTGGCCGGAGACTCTGCGTCAACGGGGGAGCCCATGGGCGGAGTTTCTCTCGCACCAACTTGTATGGGCGTCCCCACGGATCAGCGTTGAGCGTCCCCAGCCACGCTTTGCAGGCCTCGTCTTTGGCCCGCTTTATCTCCGATCGGAGGGTGCGCCTTGCCACCCTGTATCCCTCGTACAGCTCCGCCTCTACGGCCTCCGCATCCGGCGGGCGGAAGCGGCGCCTGCGGTGTCTGGTATACCGGTGTCGCGCAGCATTGCATGCGGCGCGCAGCGTCGCAAGCTCTGGCGACCACCAGTACACCTGGCGTCGGGCGCGTCCTGGGCGGAGACGGGGCATTGCCGCGTCGCAAATTTGCGACAAGGCCTCCCGGAACCACTCCGCCTCGACGTCGATGTCGGCAGGCCTGACCGGTGCTTGCACCCAGGCCTGCACCGCCGCGGCTTCCAGGAAGAGCTCCTTCTCCAGCTGCCTCAGCGCCCAACGCGGACCACATGGGGTCTGTCGGACCGGCGCGGTCGAGGTCTGGGCGGAGACGTCAAACCGGATATACCGGTGGTCCGAGTATGTCTCCACCCCCTCCATGACGCGCCAGTCAACTACACGCGGTGTCAGAGTGGGGCTGGCGAACGAAATGTCCACCACGGACTCACCCTGCACCCGCACACACGTGGGGACAGAACCCCGGTTTAGGACGACCAGGCCTGTTTCCAGAGCCCAGTCCTCCACCAACCGACCCCGCTGGTTCGTGAGCCGGGAACCCCAAGCCATGTTCCAGGCGTTGAAGTCCCCGCAAACGACCACGGGGAGGGTACCATACCCAGCGACGACGGTCTTCAGCTCCCTGAGGGAGTCGTGAAGATCGGCGAGAGTTCTGTTCGGGGACAGGTAGACGCCTACCACTGCAATGTCCCCGAACCGTGCTGCCACGCAACCCCGACCCTTCGTGACGGCCTCGAGGGTCGGGGGTACCAGCGGCGGCCGACGAGATAAGGGTCACCGAGCCGCTCAGGTCCTGAACCCAGTCAGCTCTGGGCAAGACAAAGTGCGGCTCGGAGACCACGGCGACGTTTATCGACCACTGCGCCATGCTCTGGAGCAACAGATCCTGAGCTGGGGCGCAGTGGTTGATATTCGCCTGGAGGAGACGTAATGGGGCCGTTATTGGCAGTCCATTGTCTCCTCCCTAGCCCTCTGAGAGGGCACCGCCACGGCGGTAGCGGCGGCGACGGAAACCGCGCCGGCGGCCGAAGAAGCGGCTGCGGCGGCGGCGGTGGTGGTCGGGGGCCGACGAAGTTTGGCCTTCACGTTGGCCGGGGGGTCGCAGGACCTGCTCCCAGCCCGGTGGTCGGCCTGCTTGCCTGCCGCCGCACATGCGTAACAGTGCGGCGCATTCCGGCACTCAGCAGACCTGTGACCGGGCTTACCGCATTGGTAGCAGTGGTCACTGCGATCCACCTCCGCGGCACAGAAGGCCCCCACGTGGTGCCCCACGTGGCAGCGGAAGCACCGCAGAGGTCTGGGCTCCAGCAGTTTAACCTGGGCGGAGACCCAGCCCACAAGAAGCCGTCGGCCCTCGCCAGTGATGGCCTTGGCCGCCGGCACGGGGCAGCTTACCGTTACGGCTCGCATGCCCGTGCTGTCAGCGCGGATGGTACCCGCCCGAACCTGTTCGGTCGTGCAACCACCCACCCTGACGATGGCGGCCACCACCTCGTCCACCTTGACTGAATCGTCCAGGCCCATAATGCGCATGTCAATGCACTTGGTGGGCCTGGACACTCGGGCCTCCTCCGCACTGAGGGCCACCCTAATCTTGTCGGCCAGGATGTCAGCGACACTGGCCGAGCCGGGGACCTCAAGAATCCGGGCCCCCGTTAGGGTCTGCCTTATGCAGAAGCCCCCAGGCACTCCGAGCTCGTCAAGGTGGGGCAACACCGCCCGCCTTGCCTTCTCCATGACGGAGTCGTAGTTCGCGCCCTTCTTTCCCGCTTCAGGCTGCAGTGTGATCACTACAGCCTCGGATTTCGGGGCGCGAAGTCTCGCCGCCATGGCCCGCTTCCTGCGCTCTTGGCGCTTAGCGCGCTTCTTTGCCGCCCTGCGCGCCTTACCCGCACTTTTCTTGGCGCCGACGACCGTCCACTCGGCGCCAGACAATGGCTCTTGAGGCGGGGGAGGCGGCAGGCGCGACTGAGTCGCCGCCACCGCGATGGGAGCGCCCGCTGTTCTAGCAGCAGCAGGCGCCACACCACCCCTCGTGGGAGGAGCGGCTCGCGCCCGATGCCGCCCAGCCACTGGGGCTGGCCTCGTAGGCTCCGGCGCTGAGGCCCTGCGCCCGGCTTGCCCCAACGGGCCCGCCCTGGGCGCAGCAGGCGTGGCCGCAGCGGCAGCGTGCTCCCTAAGGTAGATTTCGGGCCAGACACCTATGTATGAATTTTGATAAAAAATCGAATTTTTTGACGTTCTATGTGAGGCAGGCGGGCGTGCGAGGTGTCAGGAGACAGGTCTCGACGCGGGCTAGCTCACGAGAACGGTTACAGAAGTACGTTCAGTATAAAAATTTTGAATTATGGCCAAAAAACCGGATTTTTTGGTGAAAAATCGGATTTTCAGCGACCGAGAGGGGTTTCGGTTCGCGCTCAGCGCCGGGAAACCTGGGTTCGTACAGCGAAAACCCGATCGACAAAAAACTATGGTAATCTAATAATAAACGAAGTTGTTATTAAATTTTGAAATATTAAAAAATCCAAAAATAAGGGTAAGTGCCTAAAACAAAACCACCCCTTAAGGAAAGTCAGAAATAATTTGTCAGGTGTGTAGCGGGGGCTAATTTAGCACGTTTAAGGTTGAAAACCGCTACCAAAACGCTATCCTGGTGTTGTAGATATCGTAATTTTAGTTCTGACTGTGCTCCCTAAGGTAGATTTCGGGCCAGACACCTATGTATGAATTTTGATAAAAAATCGAATTTTTTGACGTTCTATGTGAGGCAGGCGGGCGTGCGAGGTGTCAGGAGACAGGTCTCGACGCGGGCTAGCTCACGAGAACGGTTACAGAAGTACGTTCAGTATAAAAATTTTGAATTATGGCCAAAAAACCGGATTTTTTGGTGAAAAATCGGATTTTCAGCGACCGAGAGGGGTTTCGGTTCGCGCTCAGCGCCGGGAAACCTGGGTTCGTACAGCGAAAACCCGATCGACAAAAAACTATGGTAATCTAATAATAAACGAAGTTGTTATTAAATTTTGAAATATTAAAAAATCCAAAAATAAGGGTAAGTGCCTAAAACAAAACCACCCCTTAAGGAAAGTCAGAAATAATTTGTCAGGTGTGTAGCGGGGGCTAATTTAGCACGTTTAAGGTTGAAAACCGCTACCAAAACGCTATCCTGGTGTTGTAGATATCGTAATTTTAGTTCTGACTGTGCTCCCTAAGGTAGATTTCGGGCCAGACACCTATGTATGAATTTTGATAAAAAATCGAATTTTTTGACGTTCTATGTGAGGCAGGCGGGCGTGCGAGGTGTCAGGAGACAGGTCTCGACGCGGGCTAGCTCACGAGAACGGTTACAGAAGTACGTTCAGTATAAAAATTTTGAATTATGGCCAAAAAACCGGATTTTTTGGTGAAAAATCGGATTTTCAGCGACCGAGAGGGGTTTCGGTTCGCGCTCAGCGCCGGGAAACCTGGGTTCGTACAGCGAAAACCCGATCGACAAAAAACTATGGTAATCTAATAATAAACGAAGTTGTTATTAAATTTTGAAATATTAAAAAATCCAAAAATAAGGGTAAGTGCCTAAAACAAAACCACCCCTTAAGGAAAGTCAGAAATAATTTGTCAGGTGTGTAGCGGGGGCTAATTTAGCACGTTTAAGGTTGAAAACCGCTACCAAAACGCTATCCTGGTGTTGTAGATATCGTAATTTTAGTTCTGACTGTGCTCCCTAAGGTAGATTTCGGGCCAGACACCTATGTATGAATTTTGATAAAAAATCGAATTTTTTGACGTTCTATGTGAGGCAGGCGGGCGTGCGAGGTGTCAGGAGACAGGTCTCGACGCGGGCTAGCTCACGAGAACGGTTACAGAAGTACGTTCAGTATAAAAATTTTGAATTATGGCCAAAAAACCGGATTTTTTGGTGAAAAATCGGATTTTCAGCGACCGAGAGGGGTTTCGGTTCGCGCTCAGCGCCGGGAAACCTGGGTTCGTACAGCGAAAACCCGATCGACAAAAAACTATGGTAATCTAATAATAAACGAAGTTGTTATTAAATTTTGAAATATTAAAAAATCCAAAAATAAGGGTAAGTGCCTAAAACAAAACCACCCCTTAAGGAAAGTCAGAAATAATTTGTCAGGTGTGTAGCGGGGGCTAATTTAGCACGTTTAAGGTTGAAAACCGCTACCAAAACGCTATCCTGGTGTTGTAGATATCGTAATTTTAGTTCTGACTGTGCTCCCTAAGGTAGATTTCGGGCCAGACACCTATGTATGAATTTTGATAAAAAATCGAATTTTTTGACGTTCTATGTGAGGCAGGCGGGCGTGCGAGGTGTCAGGAGACAGGTCTCGACGCGGGCTAGCTCACGAGAACGGTTACAGAAGTACGTTCAGTATAAAAATTTTGAATTATGGCCAAAAAACCGGATTTTTTGGTGAAAAATCGGATTTTCAGCGACCGAGAGGGGTTTCGGTTCGCGCTCAGCGCCGGGAAACCTGGGTTCGTACAGCGAAAACCCGATCGACAAAAAACTATGGTAATCTAATAATAAACGAAGTTGTTATTAAATTTTGAAATATTAAAAAATCCAAAAATAAGGGTAAGTGCCTAAAACAAAACCACCCCTTAAGGAAAGTCAGAAATAATTTGTCAGGTGTGTAGCGGGGGCTAATTTAGCACGTTTAAGGTTGAAAACCGCTACCAAAACGCTATCCTGGTGTTGTAGATATCGTAATTTTAGTTCTGACTGTGCTCCCTAAGGTTTTTTTTTTTTTTTTTTTTTTTTTTATTTTTTTTATGGTAGGTGAAAATCATCCAATGACGAAACCCGCTCTTGGGCGGAGCGGGAGACCAGTGTCAGACTCTTACTGACTAAAAAACCTACCCCGTACCTTCCTTGCCTTATTTCTGGAGTCGAGGTTACAATTTTCATTTACCCTCTAGGCTCCAGGAGGCTTCGACCCTGAAGGGCCCCTGCAGTTTGCTGACAACTCCTTGAGGCGCGCGGGAACGGTGCGCGCCGTTGACGACCTGGACTCGGTCTTACCAGACGATCGGATGGCGAGCTACCCATTGCTCACCGTCCGCGAGCCAGTGTCTACGGTGGCCGGATATCGGCAGGATCGCGGCGGCGACGGCTACGGCGAGTACGCCGTTGCCTTTGCCTTATGCGGTCGGCCTCCTCCTTTACGAGCATTACTGCTTCGCAGAAGGAGGCGACCGCCTGCCATTCCTCTTCGCTGCGGACCATGGCCTGAACCAGGGCCCGGCGCGAGAGGTCGCCGCCGCCGATCACCCCCACGAGGACACGGCGATGCTCTTCCCAAGCAGGGCACACCTCCACCGTGTGCTCCACCGTGTCCTCCGGGCTCGCCTCACAGTGGCGACACCCGGACGTCTCTTCCGCACGAATCCGGTGCAGGAATCTCCCGAACTTCCCATGTCCGGTGAGAACCTGCGTCATGCGGAAAGTGAGGACGCCGTGAGGTCTATCCAGCCACGCCTCAAAGAGGGGCACTACCGCTGAGATTACGGTGTGCCCAGCGCTGGGTTGCGACAGTCGCTGTTTCCACTTCACCATGAGATCTCGCCGGAGCTCCTTCCGCCACGCCTCGACATGTTCGGGCAGCGGATCTTCGCCCCGGCGTTGCATCTCCACGCGCTGGTCGTGCATGTGTGCAAGGACTGTTGCCTCCAAATCCCATGGTGGTAGGCCAGCAAGGAGGCTCGCCGCCTCGCGGGACACCGTGCGGTATCCCCGCACCATCCGGATGGCCATGACCCTCTGGCAGGCGTTCAGCTGGGCCGCCGGGCGTTTACGCAGCGTCGGCGCCCACACTGGTGCCCCATAAAGGGCCATGGACCGGACGATGCCGGCGTAGAGCCTCCGGCAGAAGGCGTCTGGACCCCCAAGGTTCGGCAGGAGCCGCTTGAGAGCAGCCCCCGTCCGATTGAGTTTGGGGGCCAGACGTCGGAAGTGCTCCTCGAAATTCCATCGGCTGTCGAGGACAAGTCCTAGGGACTTCATCGTCGACCCGACGCCGATGTGAACTCCTTCTACCGTTAGTTGGGAACCCGTTGGTGGCGCGTTCCGAGGGCCGTGAAAGCACATGGCCTCGGACTTGTGCAGTGCCACCTTGAGTCCCAACTGCTGGATCCTCTCAACGACTGTCGCAACCCCGCGTGTCGCTAGTTCGACCGCCGCCTGGTACGACCTTCCCTGCGCTAGGACCAGCGTGTCGTCTGCGTAGCAGACCACGCTGACCCCTACGGGGAGGTCGGCGCGCAGCACGTAGTCGTACCCGATGTTCCACAAGGGCGGTCCTAGTACCGATCCCTGTGGGACACCGCACGACATCTCTCGCCGTTTCCAATCTCCTTGGTGACCGGGGTAGATTATATACCTGTCCGACAGGTAGGCCTCGATTGTACGACAGAGGTAGTCGGGCACCCGGTGATACCGGAGTGCCGTCCTAATGCAACTCCAGGGCAGGGAATTAAAGGCGTTGGCGATGTCCAATGACACCGCCAAGACACACCTGCCCCGGGACACCGCATCCCCCGTCGTGAGGGCTCGCACGCGCATGATGGCGTCCACCGTGGAGCGCCTCCTGCGAAACCCGAACTGGTCGTCCGCGAGATCGGGCCCCTTCAGTGTTAGGTGCTTGACGAGGCGGTCTGCAATGACTCTTTCAAAGAGCTTGCCCACCTCGTCAAGCAGCACAATGGGCCGATACGCGGACGGAGAGTCCGCAGGGCGCCCCGGTTTCGCGACGAGGACCAGTTTTCCCGTCTTCCAGGGAAGTGGGAACTGGCCCCTCTCCAAACATGCGCTAAAGAGCCCCCCCAATCGAGACCCGAGAGCCTCCATGGCCAGGACCCAAGCCTTTCCAGGCAAGCCGTCGGGTCCTGGGGCGGTATTCTTCGCACCCATCCTGCGTACCGCCACTCTCATCTCCCCCTCGGTCACTTCCGGAGTATTGGTACCGTCGTCGCTGACGTGGTCCGCGTCAGACACCGCTGGTGGCGGAGCCATGGGCGGGGGGGAGTGGTCCCCCCGCGCAGGGAACAGAGCGCTCACCACACCCTCCACGATCTGTGGCCGGAGACTCTGCGTCAACGGGGGAGCCCATGGGCGGAGTTTCTCTCGCACCAACTTGTATGGGCGTCCCCACGGATCAGCGTTGAGCGTCCCCAGCCACGCTTTGCAGGCCTCATCTTTGGCCCGCTTTATCTCCGATCGGAGGGTGCGCCTTGCCACCCTGTATCCCTCATACAGCTCCGCCTCTACGGCCTCCGCACCCGGCGGGCGGAAGCGGCGCCTGCGGTGTCTGGTATACCGGTGCCGCGCAGCATTGCATGCGGCGCGCAGCGTCGCAAGCTCTGGCGACCACCAGTACACCTGGCGTCGGGCGCGTCCTGGGCGGAGACGGGGCATTGCCGCGTCGCAAATTTGCGACAAGGCCTCCCGGAACCACTCCGCCTCGACGTCGATGTCGGCAGGCCTGACCGGTGCTTGCACCCAGGCCTGCACCGCCGCGGCTTCCAGGAAGAGCTCCCGTTCCAGCTGCCTCAGCGCCCAACGCGGACCACATGGGGTCTGTCGGACCGGCGCGGTCGAGGTCTGGGCGGAGACGTCAAACCGGATATACCGGTGGTCCGAGTATGTCTCCACCCCCTCCATGACGCGCCAGTCAACTACACGCGGTGTCAGAGCGGGGCTGGCGAACGAAATGTCCACCACGGACTCACCCTGCACCCGCACACACGTGGGGACAGAACCCCGGTTTAGGACGACCAGGCCTGTTTCCAGAGCCCAGTCCTCCACCAACCGACCCCGCTGGTTCGTGAGCCGGGAACCCCAAGCCATGTTCCAGGCGTTGAAGTCCCCGCAAACGACCACGGGGAGGGTACCATACCCAGCGACGACGGTCTTCAGCTCCCTGAGGGAGTCGTGAAGATCGGCGAGAGTTCTGTTCGGGGACAGGTAGACGCCTACCACTGCAATGTCCCCGAACCGTGCTGCCACGCAACCCCGACCCTTCGTGACGGCCTCGAGGGTCGGGGGTACCAGCGGCGGCCGACGAGATAAGGGTCACCGAGCCGCTCAGGTCCTGAACCCAGTCAGCTCTGGGCAAGACAAAGTGCGGCTCGGAGACCACGGCGACGTTTATCGACCACTGCGCCATGCTCTGGAGCAACAGATCCTGAGCTGGGGCGCAGTGGTTGATATTCGCCTGGAGGAGACGTAATGGGGCCGTTATTGGCAGTCCATTGTCTCCTCCCTAGCCCTCTGAGAGGGCGCCGCCACAGCGGTAGCGGCGGCTACAGAAACCGCGCCGGCGGCCGAAGAAGCGGCTGCGGCGGCGGCGGTGGTGTTGGGGGGGCGACTCAATTTGGCCTTCACTTTGGCCGGGGGGTCGCAGGACCTGCTCCCAGCCCGGTGGTCGGCCTGCTTGCCTGCCGCCGCACATGCGTAACAGTGCGGCGCATTCCGGCACTCGGCAGACCTATGACCGGGCTTACCGCATTGGTAGCAGTGGTCACTGCGATCCACCTCCGCGGCACAGAAGGCCCCCACGTGGTGCCCCACGTGGCAGCGGAAGCACCGCAGAGGTCTGGGCTCCAGCAATTTTACCTGGGCGGAGACCCAGCCCACAAGAAGCCGTCGGCCCCCACTGGTGATGGCCTTGGCCGCCGGCACGGGGCAGCTTACCGTGACGGCTCGCATGCCCGTGCTGTCAGCGCGGATGGTGCCCGCCCGAACCTGTTCGGGCGTGCAACCGCCCACCCTGACGATGGCGGCCACCACCTCGTCCACCTTGACTGAGTCGTCCAGGCCCATGATGCGCATGTCGATGCACTTGGTGGGCCTGGACACTCGGGCCTCCTCCGCACTGAGGGCCACCCTAATCTTCTCGGCCAGGGTGTCAGCGACACTGGCCGAGCCGGGGACCTCCAGAATTCGGGCCCCCGTTAGGGTCTGCCTAATGCAGAAGCCCCCAGGCACTCCGAGCTCTTCAAGGTGGGGCAACACCGCCCGCCTTGCCTTCTCCATGACGGCGTCATAGTTCGCGCCCTTCTTTCCCGCTTCAGGCTGTAGTGTGATCACTACAGCCTCGGATTTCGGGGCGCGAAGTCTCGCCGCCATGGCCCGCTTTCGGCGCTCTTGGCGCTTTGCGCGCTTTTTGGCCGCCCTGCGCGCCTTGCCCGCGCTTTTCTTGGCGCCGACGACCGTCCAGTCGGCGCCAGACGATGGCTCTTGAGGCGGGGGAGGCGGCAGGCGCGGCTGAGTTGCCGCCCCCGCAATAGGAGCTCCCGCTGGTCTGGCAGCAGGCGCCACGGCACCCCTCGCGGGAGGAGCGGCCCGCGCCCGACGCTGCCCAGCCACCGGGGCCGGCCTCGCAGGTTCCGGCGCTGAGGCCCTACGCCCGGCTTGCCCCAACGGGCCCGCCCTGGGCGCAGCAGCCGTGGCCGCAGCGGCAGCGGCATAAGTTGCCGCTTGGCGCTGGCCGGAGGTCGCCAGTGGAGGGCGTAAGACTATGCCCTCCAGCAGGGACAGCTGCCGCTGGATCTGCAGCCGGAACTGTTGCTGCTGCTGCTGCAGCTGCTGCCGGAAGGCAGCCAGCTCCGACTGCACCAGCGTCAGCAGCTGGCTCCCTGCCTCAGGCTGGGGCTGGGGCTGACTTTGCCCCTGCCCCTGCCCGGGACCCCCTCCGACGGCCTCCCGCCGAACGGCTCCAGGGCCCGCGGGCCCGGCCCGAAGCTCGGCCCGGAGCTCGGCCCGCAGCTTCGCCACACTCTTGTCCAAGGCCTTATCGAAGGCCTCGGACAAAGAGGTGGCGTGCTTCAAAACCGTCTTCGCCTTGGAAGACGGCTTTGCGAGCCTCTTGCGGCCCATGTCGCGCAGCGCCGCGACCATCAGCTCGCCGAAGGACCTGCGGGCCTCTTCGGCGGAGTCCGCCCCAGCGTCTGGCGCGCCACCGGCCTGACGCGGCGGGCGCTCTCCAGCGCCGACCGCACCAGGGTGGCGCCCCTCCGCAGCCAGCTTTTCAGCTCGCTGAGCGGACTCCTGCGCAGTGAGCCCCCTGCCTCTACCTCGGCTTTGGACCCCACCGCGACTGCCGGTGGGGATCTTTGGGGCCGAACCCTTCTCATTATCGGAGGACGATTGCCCGTCCTCCGATTTGGTGCGCTTCCGGAAGGAACGCGAGTCCCTTCCGGAGTTGCCCACCAACTCCTCCTCCTCCAACTCCGAGCCTGAGCTCCTTCTGGACGCAGCGTCGGACTCCGACCGCTCGTCACTCTCCGAAATTTGGGTTTTAAAAAATTTAGAATTCTGCATTTTTGTTCCCACGAGTATGAACTTTGTGTACTGGCTCAAATACATGGTTCGCACTAGGGACTAATTAAGCTACCCATTAGTCAAGCTTACAACCTCCCTCACGGTGCGCCGCCGCTTGGAGGTTTGGGGTGATTTTTTATAGAGGTTGTCTTCCTCGCGGCCCGGGCGGTTAAGCCAAGGCCCTCGACCCCCATCGAAAGTCAGAAACATGACCTTGGACAATCTTTGGGGCTACGAGTCTAGCGGTGGCAGAAGGAGGAGGAACTCTTCCTCCTGCCTGCCCGATGGCAGGGTGAGTGCACACCGAGCCCGCTCTTACCTCGTCGCTGTGCCCTCTGCTAAATCAGAGGGACACGCGTTGAGGCGTTACTCCCAACAGAATATTCGCAAGCCGCCATCGAGCACCCTTAGGCAGGGATTGCCCAAGGGTGGGTCGATGGCGGCCTCCCGGGGTGCACCGTCCCGCAGACTGGTCTTCACTCCGGACGTGTCCGCAAGGGAACTCCAGCCTGCGGGCGCTCGAGGAGGTTTTCTGTCATGGCACCCCTGCTCCCTAAGGTAGATTTCGGGCCAGACACCTATGTATGAATTTTGATAAAAAATCGAATTTTTTGACGTTCTATGTGAGGCAGGCGGGCGTGCGAGGTGTCAGGAGACAGGTCTCGACGCGGGCTAGCTCACGAGAACGGTTACAGAAGTACGTTCAGTATAAAAATTTTGAATTATGGCCAAAAAACCGGATTTTTTGGTGAAAAATCGGATTTTCAGCGACCGAGAGGGGTTTCGGTTCGCGCTCAGCGCCGGGAAACCTGGGTTCGTACAGCGAAAACCCGATCGACAAAAAACTATGGTAATCTAATAATAAACGAAGTTGTTATTAAATTTTGAAATATTAAAAAATCCAAAAATAAGGGTAAGTGCCCAAAACAAAACCACCCCTTAAGGAAAGTCAGAAATAATTTGTCAGGTGTGTAGCGGGGGCTAATTTAGCACGTTTAAGGTTGAAAACCGCTACCAAAACGCTATCCTGGTGTTGTAGATATCGTAATTTTAGTTCTGACTGTGCTCCCTAAGGTAGATTTCGGGCCAGACACCTATGTATGAATTTTGATAAAAAATCGAATTTTTTGACGTTCTATGTGAGGCAGGCGGGCGTGCGAGGTGTCAGGAGACAGGTCTCGACGCGGGCTAGCTCACGAGAACGGTTACAGAAGTACGTTCAGTATAAAAATTTTGAATTATGGCCAAAAAACCGGATTTTTTGGTGAAAAATCGGATTTTCAGCGACCGAGAGGGGTTTCGGTTCGCGCTCAGCGCCGGGAAACCTGGGTTCGTACAGCGAAAACCCGATCGACAAAAAACTATGGTAATCTAATAATAAACGAAGTTGTTATTAAATTTTGAAATATTAAAAAATCCAAAAATAAGGGTAAGTGCCTAAAACAAAACCACCCCTTAAGGAAAGTCAGAAATAATTTGTCAGGTGTGTAGCGGGGGCTAATTTAGCACGTTTAAGGTTGAAAACCGCTACCAAAACGCTATCCTGGTGTTGTAGATATCGTAATTTTAGTTCTGACTGTGCTCCCTAAGGTAGATTTCGGGCCAGACACCTATGTATGAATTTTGATAAAAAATCGAATTTTTTGACGTTCTATGTGAGGCAGGCGGGCGTGCGAGGTGTCAGGAGACAGGTCTCGACGCGGGCTAGCTCACGAGAACGGTTACAGAAGTACGTTCAGTATAAAAATTTTGAATTATGGCCAAAAAACCGGATTTTTTGGTGAAAAATCGGATTTTCAGCGACCGAGAGGGGTTTCGGTTCGCGCTCAGCGCCGGGAAACCTGGGTTCGTACAGCGAAAACCCGATCGACAAAAAACTATGGTAATCTAATAATAAACGAAGTTGTTATTAAATTTTGAAATATTAAAAAATCCAAAAATAAGGGTAAGTGCCTAAAACAAAACCACCCCTTAAGGAAAGTCAGAAATAATTTGTCAGGTGTGTAGCGGGGGCTAATTTAGCACGTTTAAGGTTGAAAACCGCTACCAAAACGCTATCCTGGTGTTGTAGATATCGTAATTTTAGTTCTGACTGTGCTCCCTAAGGTAGATTTCGGGCCAGACACCTATGTATGAATTTTGATAAAAAATCGAATTTTTTGACGTTCTATGTGAGGCAGGCGGGCGTGCGAGGTGTCAGGAGACAGGTCTCGACGCGGGCTAGCTCACGAGAACGGTTACAGAAGTACGTTCAGTATAAAAATTTTGAATTATGGCCAAAAAACCGGATTTTTTGGTGAAAAATCGGATTTTCAGCGACCGAGAGGGGTTTCGGTTCGCGCTCAGCGCCGGGAAACCTGGGTTCGTACAGCGAAAACCCGATCGACAAAAAACTATGGTAATCTAATAATAAACGAAGTTGTTATTAAATTTTGAAATATTAAAAAATCCAAAAATAAGGGTAAGTGCCCAAAACAAAACCACCCCTTAAGGAAAGTCAGAAATAATTTGTCAGGTGTGTAGCGGGGGCTAATTTAGCACGTTTAAGGTTGAAAACCGCTACCAAAACGCTATCCTGGTGTTGTAGATATCGTAATTTTAGTTCTGACTGTGCTCCCTAAGGTTTTTTTTTTTTTTTTTTTTTTTTTTATGGTAGGTGAAAATCATCCAATGACGAAACCCGCACTTGGGCGGAGCGGGAGACCAGTGTCAGACTCTTACTGACTAAAAAACCTACCCCGTACCTTCCTTGCCTTATTTCTGGAGTCGAGGTTACAATTTTCACTTACCCTCTAGGCTCCAGGAGGCTTCGACCCTGAAGGGCCCCTGCAGTTTGCTGACAACTCCTTGAGGCGCGCGGGAACGGTGCGCGCCGTTGACGACCTGGACTCGGTCTTACCAGACGATCGGACGGCGAGCTACCCATTGCTCACCGTCCGCGAGCCAGTGTCTACGGTGGCCGGATATCGGCAGGATCGCGGCGGCGACGGCTACGGCGAGTACGCCGTTGCCTTTGCCTTATGCGGTCGGCCTCCTCCTTTACGAGCATTACTGCTTCGCAGAAGGAGGCGACCGCCCGCCATTCCTCTTCGCTGCGGACCATGGCCTGAACCAGGGCCCGGCGCGAGAGGTCGCCGCCGCCGATCACCCCCACGAGGACACGGCGATGCTCTTCCCAAGCAGGGCACACCTCCACCGTGTGCTCCACCGTGTCCTCCGGGCTCGCCTCACAGTGGCGACACCCGGACGTCTCTTCCGCACGAATCCGGTGCAGGAATCTCCCGAACTTCCCATGTCCGGTGAGAACCTGCGTCATGCGGAAAGTGAGGACGCCGTGAGGTCTATCCAGCCACGCCTCAAAGAGGGGCACTACCGCTGAGATTACGGTGTGCCCAGCGCTGGGTTGCGACAGTCGCTGTTTCCACTTCACCATGAGATCTCGCCGGAGCTCCTTCCGCCACGCCTCGACATGTTCGGGCAGCGGATCTTCGCCCCGGCGTTGCATCTCCACGCGCTGGTCGTGCATGTGTGCAAGGACTGTTGCCTCCAAATCCCATGGTGGTAGGCCAGCAAGGAGGCTCGCCGCCTCGCGGGACACCGTGCGGTATCCCCGCACCATCCGGATAGCCATGACCCTCTGGCAGGCGTTCAGCTGGGCCGCCGGGCGTTTACGTAGCGTCGGCGCCCACACTGGTGCCCCATAAAGGGCCATGGACCGGACGATGCCGGCGTAGAGCCTCCGGCAGAAGGCGTCTGGACCCCCAAGGTTCGGCAGGAGCCGCTTGAGAGCAGCCCCCGTCCGATTGAGTTTGGGGGCCAGACGTCGGAAGTGCTCCTCGAAATTCCATCGGCTGTCGAGGACAAGTCCTAGGTACTTCATCGTCGACCCGACGCCGATGTGAACTCCTTCTACCGTTAGTTGGGAACCCGTTGGTGGCGCGTTCCGAGGGCCGTGAAAGCACATGGCCTCGGACTTGTGCAGTGCCACCTTGAGTCCCAACTGCTGGATCCTCTCAACGACTGTCGCAACCCCACGTGTCGCTAGTTCGACCGCCGCCTGGTACGACCTTCCCTGCGCTAGGACCAGCGTGTCGTCTGCGTAGCAGACCACGCTGACCCCTACGGGGAGGTCGGCGCGCAGCGTGCTCCCTAAGGTAGATTTCGGGCCAGACACCTATGTATGAATTTTGATAAAATTCGAATTTTTTGACGTTCTATGTGAGGCAGGCGGGCGTGCGAGGTGTCAGGAGACAGGTCTCGACGCGGGCTAGCTCACGAGAACGGTTACAGAAGTACGTTCAGTATAAAAATTTTGAATTATGGCCAAAAAACCGGATTTTTTGGTGAAAAATCGGATTTTCAGCGGCCGAGAGGGGTTTCGGATCGCGCTCAGCGCCGGGAAACCTGGGTTCGTGCAGTGAAAACCCGATTGATAAAAAACTATTGCAATCTAATGGTAAACAGAGATGTTATTAAAATTTGAAAATTTAAAATGTCCAAAAATAAGGGTAAGTGCCCAAAACAAAACCACCCCTTAAGGAAAGTCAAAATTTATTAGTCAGAGGTGTAGCGGGGGCTAATTTAGCACGTTTAATGTTGAAAACCGCTACCTAAACGCTATCCTGGTGTCGTAGATATCGCGATTTTAGTTCTGGGTTAGGTTAGGTTAGGTTAGGTTAGGTTTTTTTTTTTTTTTTTTTTTGTGGTGGCGGGAATGGAAAATCCATCATGGACACCCAGACCATTCCATATAGGCGCAGTCTGGGTAGTGCCGGACTCCTACCGGCTAAAAACCACTCCCGCCATGCGAAAGGCCCCCTGCCATCTAGATTCGCAGGGACGTTTTCAGGGCTATACATGTTTTAAAAGCGTATATTTGTTTTAATTGTGAACGTCGATTTGTAAATAATAAATAAAATAAATATCTTCTATAGTTGTAATTGTAAAAACTTTTGTCATTTAATTGTATTTTCGTTTAAAAATTTGTCAATTTATTAATTAATATAATTGTAATAAATAAAGTAATAATATAAGATAAAATAATAGAATAAAATCTTTAAAATCAAAATTAGGAACGTCTACTATTTATTCCGAATATTTACCGATTTCACAATTTTAACAACAAATTCTAAAAATTTTTGGCAATTTTTTCGGTCTCCCATGAGGATCGCCAAATTTCCTTGTGTCAGTCTCATGTCGACTGTCATTTCCAAGTCGTGCCTGTGGGAGGAATATACAGGGCACTCCGTTAGCAGGTGGAGGACAGTCTCCTGCTTGTCGGGGTCGCAGGCACACGCTGGGTTGTCCTTGCACTTGAAGCGAGTCAAGTACTCGGAGAACCCACCGTGTCCTGTTAGGGCCTGGGTCAGCTCCTTGGTCATCCCTATCTTCCGCACCGTCCTGTACGCAGCGATCGCGCACGGGAAGAATAACTTCGTCGTGGCCGCCGTTTCCCCAGTACGATAACGCCGGTTCCATTCGCTGAGGGTATCCATACGGATCGTACGCTTAACGAATGAAACCGGGCACTTATCGTAGTGGGGTTTCCGCTTATTCCTTAAGGCAGCCTCCTTTGCGAGCGAGTCGGCTCTCTCGTTGCCCTCCAGCCCCGCGTGAGCCTTGACCCAGAACAAGGAGACGCTCTTGTTCTGGGTAATACTGCAGCGGATGGCGTCCCTCGTTTCCACGGCGAGGGTATGGAGGGCTTCGGGGTTCACGACTGCTTGGAGAGCTGCCATGGAGTCGCTGTAGATAGCGAACGCCGTCTCAGTCCTTCTGAGGACTTCCTTCACTGCTTCACAGAGGGCCAAGTGCTCAGCCTGGTAGACGGTACAGTAAGACGGCAGAGCAAGTTTGAGGGCCTTGGTCTCGGCCTGGTCGGTCCACACGGACAATGCGGCCCCGACCTTGCCCTCAATCTTGCTGCCGTCTGTGAAGATACGCACCGCATAATTGCGGTGCTCATTATATTGTTCCTCGTCTACCAGACGTTGCAGTGCGATAGCCCTCTGCTCAGCCGGATGTGGCATCTGTAGTGCCGATGCCACTCGCTCGATCTCCCTGTCCCCCAGTGCTGGATGTGGTAACCCTCTCTTGGCCTCATACAGTGAGGCCACCTCTCGGATTCGGAGGTCGAGAGGGAGTATCCCAGCCAGCACCAGAGCAGAGTGTAGGGAGACCGTGCGATAGGCTCGGCACAGCTTCTGCGCGAAGCTCCTCTGGACGGCGTTCAGCTTCTTCTGGACCCCAATTTTGGAAGCGGCCGGCGACCACGCGCTCGCTGCGTACAGGATGATGGGTTCGACTGCAGCCGTGTATATGCAGCGGATGACGTCCGGATGCAGACCCCAGCTGACCCTAGCGGCCCTCGACAGCTGCTTATAAATACCGATGGCTCGGGAGCAGACGCTTGCGACGTGGGTATTGAAAGTCAACTTGTGATCGATGGTGAGACCAAGCAGTTTGATTTCCTCAGACATGCCAATGTCCACCCCGCCCATTCTGAGACATGGGGTGTCATGCTTCAGTTTGCGCGTTACCAGCATTGCTTTGGTCTTATGCGGCGCAAACTTCAGCTTGTTCGTGACACCCCATGCGCGCACATATTCAAGGGCGACATTGGCATCCCTTTGGACCTCAAGTGCCGTCTCCCCATCGAACACGAGGACGACATCGTCCGCAAACGCCTGACAATAGACCCCTCTTCTTTCAAGTTCCTGCAGCAGAGGATCCAGCACGACGTTCCATAATATGGGACCACTAATAGACCCCTGGACGCATCCCTTCCCGGTCCTGGATTTATGCTCCGCTCCCGCGTACCGGACTTTCACCACTCGCTCGGACAAGTAACTGTCGAAGACCCGTCTCAAGTTCACAGGACACTTTTCCTCAGCCAGACGGACTCGGATGGCCGGCCACCAAGCGCTGTCGAAGGCTCCCTCTATGTCCAAGGACACAATCGTGACAAGCCTCTTTGCATTAAGCCTGTCACGAATGTGCCCCATGAGAGTATAGAGGGAGTCCTCAGTGCTTTTTTGGGGCATGAAGCCGTACTGGCGAGTACTCATCCTGGGTAGTAAATGGAACTTGAGTCGGGCCACGAGCATCTTCTCGTATATCTTGCCGAGTACAGGCAAAAGACCAATCGGCCTGTATGACTTCGGAGTGGTGTAGTCCTCTTTCGCGGGCTTACGGAGCACAACGACTGTTGCCTCTTTCCAGGACCGTGGAAAGTATCCATGCGCCAGGCACTTGTTCATCAAGTGCAGAACTAGTTCTGGGTCTTGTTGGATAGCGTGGCCCCATATATCCGCCGTCAGACCGTCGGAACCGGGGGCTTTTTTGGGGTTGAACGAGGAGACTGCTCGCCTTAGCTCGTCAGAAGTGAACGGAGGATCCCAGGGCTCAACTTGGTGTTCCCCGTTCACCTCTTCCGCTCGTTGCCGCATCTTTCTGTGCTCCTCGTTATCCCCCTCCGGACGGTCTTCCGGGTAGAACGTCTGTGCCAGAAACCTCGCTGACTCTTCGGGGTCTAGTGTCTTCGCGTCCCTCACCATCGGTATGTCCTCCTCTCTCTTTTCAGTACTTCGTATGACCCTGTATATTCCTTCCCACAGGCCTTCTTTATTCTGTTTCTCACAGAAACCCTTCCAGCTCTCGACCTTTGCTTTGGCTACTGCTTGCTCATACTCTTCTTTCTGTTTCAGGTACTCCTCAACAACCTTTGGTCTACGAACCGGCGCTGCACATCGGATCCTTCGCTTTTTAGTGACCACCAGCTTCTTCAGGCTGGCGAGTTCTTCAGACCACCACGGCACTGAGAGTTTCTCGGCTGTCTTTTTCTTGGGCATCACTTCGGTACAGACGTTTTGTACCGCCGTAGTAAGTTCCTCGACTACCAGGTCCAACCCGTGCACGCTGTCGATCTGGTCGAACAGGCTTACAGTCAGGTTGTTGGTTAGCTTAATTTGGGCCAGTTTCTCACGAAACTGGCCCCAATTAGCCTTTTTGGTATTGTAGGACCTGGTAGTCCGGTGCACCGTGATGCCCACAGACTTTTCGAGATGTACTAAGAACTCTATGCCGTTGTGGTCCGATCCCGTCAGATCGTCGACGACTCGCCAGCCGTCGGTCACCGCTAGCATATCCGCTGTGCAGGCTGTGACGTCGACGCAGCTCGTGTAACGTCTGTCACCACGAACTACGTCGAAGGTTGGAGTTTCCCCTCTGTTAAGTATTTGCAGGCCAAGCTGGTCGAGAGCTCCCAGCATCTCGTCGCCTCTGCTATTGGTCTCTCTACTGCCCCACCAAACACTCCAGGCGTTGGCGTCTCCTCCCATTATGAGCCTATGTGGGCCGGTCTCGCTTTCTACCTTTCTTAAGCTGTCCAGGTATGGCCCCAAGGGCTGGTCTGGCTCAAAGTAGAACGAGACCAGAGTTAGTTCCCAGGCACCAGTTTGGATCCCCACCACGGCGATGTTGTTCGTGGTGAGTTCTGGGTACTGTCTAACGGCAAGCCTTGGGTTAAAAACGGCTATTGCCGCTTTGACAGTCCCTTCTCCTTGCCTGGTGCTCTGGAAGATTCGAACACCCCTGGTCCCGCTCATCCTTTGAGCGTTGCCCACGTAGGGCTCCTGGATCAGCGCTGCGGTTACTTTGCGCTGCTCGGCCTCAAGCATAAGCTCCTGGGTCGCCAACTTCTTCCTTTGGAGATTCACCTGGAGTATTTTGTGCGGCAGTGTGTCCACTGGGACCACCTTAGCAGTAGGCGACGGACGCACGTGCTAGTCGGTCCCACCTGACTCGAACAGGACACTCGGGGCTGAACGCGTTGTGGTCCGTCTTCTCCATCTTCGCCTTGACGCAGTTGTGGCATTTTGGGCAATCCGCCTTTAGCCACTGGGCACAATCTGCACGTAGGTGAGGGCCTCCGCAATGGCTGCACAAGTCGGCCGACTCTTTACAGAGTCGCCGACTATGCCCGTATCCTAAACACCTAGTGCACTGCACCAGTGGCGACTGGTCGTCAACGAAGACGGTCTGAAGGTCGATACGCGCTCTTCCCTTTTCGAGCATCCTGTTGTAGATCGTCGGGGACGTACTGACGATCACGTTCTGGGTCTGCGGGTTTCTGGAGCTCTTTTTATATTTTATTAAGAGTCTGTCCTCCTCGCTGTCAAGGCCGCGGAAAACATCCCTGTTCTGATTCCGTAGCGCCCCCAGCACTTCCTCATCAGAGTGGATACGGAGGACGCCCCGAAAGACCAGTAGCGGGTCTTTGTTCTTCACGTCCTCGACAGCGAGGTGGTCTCCAGCCTTTTCGAGTCTGTCTCGCAATCGGCTACGCTCCTCGACCGACCTACACCCCATAACAACTTTTCGGTCCTTAGCCTTTCGCACACACTCAACCTCAACTCCCCCATCCCTTGCTCTTACAGCCTGCCTTATTTTGGCCATCACTTCCTCCCCAGAGTCCCCCTCATCTTTGGACGTCACCACTATGGAGTGCAACGCGGTCCTTCCTGGGGTCTGCCTTTTCGGTGGACCCGCCGCTACACTCGCATAGGTGGCCGTCCTCTCGACTATTTCCCCCTGCCTCTCCATCGCTCGTTGCAGCTGCTCCATCTTCTCGTTGCTCTCCTTCACTAGCGCGCTATGCTCCGCCAGTGAAGCGAGCAACGAGTCAACCTCCGGAATGCTCCTGGGTACGTCTGGCGGAGGTATTGCCTTAATAGCATCGTCCCCCGCCAGCTCAGTTACCTTCGCCGCCCGTTCAGCCGCCGCCGCCGCTGCCTCTTCTTTCACCAGCTGGTACAGCCGCTCCACCGATTGGGTGATCCCTACTTTCAGGTCTGCCCTCAGATTGCGCGAATCACCAAGGTGTGACTTCGCGCGCAGAAGGCAGTTCCGAGCTTCGGTCACCCGATCGGTGGGTTTGTTCGGCTGCAGCTGGCTTGCTCCCGGTGACGCTCCCAGAGTTTCGGTCGAGGTTCGGCGCGCTGCGGCCTTGCTGTGCGGCTGAGATGCAGCGCGCCGCGCGGGCTTCTGGGAAGCAGACACCGTCGGAGCTGCCCTTTTGGGTGAGTGCGCGGCGACCGACTGAAGAGGCCGCGATTCGGTCAACTTCCCTGTTTCCCACTCGCCAATGCTTCGCCTCACACTTGAGGCTTGAGTTGAAGCACTGGGAGGGGAGAGCTCCTTGTCGAAGGTGATGGAGAGTGCTTCGTTCGACGGAGAGACTTGGGGAGCCAGGGTGGTCTTTTTCGCAGGGGTCCGGGAGAGGAACATGGTTATGGAGAGGGAGTTGAAGTTGGGCAAATAATCAAAATAATTGAAGTTTTAATTTTGTCTTTTTAATTATTGTACTGATCCCTGTAAAGGGGGGATCAGTCAACGTCAATATTAAAATAAAACTTTTGTATAAATATGGTCACCTAAGAATAAATGATTATTAATATTACGATAGAGAAATTTAAAGCTTTGGGTTAAAATATATATAAATAATAAATTTGCGTCACTTAAATAATAATTCGGTCCCTGTAAAGAGGGGATTAGTCATATAATTGACAATATTTATTTAAAAGTTTGCTTCAGAATGAAGTAACGTCAGTAAAATGTAAATTTTTTATTTTAATATAAATTTGTAATAAATAAAATTAAAAATATATTAAAAATTAAATTATTGAATTTAGGATTAAATATGTTAAAATTATAGTTTAAAATTCGTATTAAAATTCTGATAAAATTATGGATAAATATTGGGATTGATATATAATTAATTAGACGATAAAAATATTATTGAAAATTTTTGTCCCAATCAGAGTTCCTTTCCCTATAGTATACAACTCAAGAAAAATGGGAGGGTGGGCGGGCAATTTTTTGACGTTCTATGTGAGGCAGGCGGTTTGACAAAAAACTATGGCAATCTAATGATAAATAAGGATGCTATTAAAATTTGAAAATTTAAAAAGTCCAAAAATAAGGGTAAGTGCCCAAAACAAAACCACCCCTTAAGGGGGTTAGGTTAGGTTAGGTTAGGTTAGGTTAGGTTAGGTTAGGTTAGGTTAGGTTAGGTTAGGTTAGGTTAGGTTAGGTTAGGTTAGGTTAGGTTAGGTTAGGTTAGGTTTTTTTTTTTTTTTTTTTTTTTTTTTTTTTTTTTTTTTTTTTAAAAAAAAAAGGCCCCCTGCCGTCAGGATACGCAGGGACGTTGTTAGGGGCTGTAGGTATTATTCATCAATAAAATTTTTATTTAACTGTAGATTAAGGATAAATAAATAATATGATAATTATAAATATTAAAAACTGAAGTCATTAAGTCGCATTATATTTTAAAATTTGTCAAACTATGTATATAAATTAAATAAGTAATATTATTGTTATTTTTAAATCCGTAGTCATTTTATTGCATTTTTCACTAAAATTGTCAATTAATTAATAAATAATAATGATAAATATGTTAAAATAAAATTATAATAAATTAAATTTTCTTGAATCGTAATTATGTGTGTCGCTATTTATTTCGTTTGTTAACGCGACTAACAATGACTGTAATATATTCAACGAATTTTTGCCGAGTTTTTGAATTTTCCAGCAAAAAGTGGAGACTTTCTTTCGTCACATTCATGTCGACGCTCGATTCAAAATTGTGCCTGTGGGAGGAATATACAGGGCATTCCGTAAGCAGGTGGAGGACAGTCTCCTGCTTGTCGGGGTCGCAGGCACACGCTGGGTTGTCCTTGCACTTGAAACGAGTCAAGTACTCGGAGAACCCACCGTGCCCTGTTAGAGCCTGGGTCAGCTCCTTGGTCATCCCTATCTTCCGCACCGTCCTGTATGCAGCGATCGCGCACGGGAAGAATAACTTGGTTGTGGCCGCCGTTTCCCCAGTACGATACCGCCGGTTCCATTCGCTGAGGGTATCCATACGGATCGTACGCTTAACGAATGAAACCGGGCATTTATCGTAATGGGGTTTCCGCTTATTCCTTAGGGCAGCCTCCTTGGCGAGCGAGTCGGCTCTCTCGTTGCCCTCCAGCCCCGCGTGAGCCTTGACCCAGAACAAGGAGACGCTCTTGTTCTGGGTAATACTGCAGCGGATGGCGTCCCTCGTTTCCACGGCGAGGGTATGGAGGGCTTCGGGGTTCACGACTGCTTGGAGAGCTGCCATGGAGTCGCTGTAGATAGCGAACGCCGTCTCAGTCCTTCTGAGGACTTCCTTCACTGCTTCACAGAGGGCCAAGAGCTCAGCCTGGTAGACGGTACAGTAAGACGGCAGAGCAAGTTTGAGGGCCTTGGTCTCGGCCTGGTCGGTCCACACGGACAGTGCGGCCCCGACCTTTCCCTCAATCTTGCTGCCGTCTGTGAAGATACGCACCGCATAATTGCGGTGCTCATTATATTGTTCCTCGTCTACCAGGCGTCGCAGTGCGATAGCCCCCTGCTCAGCCGGATGTGGCATTTGCAGTGCCGATGCCACTCGCTCGATCTCCCTGTCCCCTAGTGCCGGATGTGGTAACCCCCTCTTGGCCTCATACAGTGAGGCCACCTCTCGGATTCGGAGGTCGAGAGGGAGTATCCCTGCCAGCACCAGAGCAGAGTGTAGAGAGACCGTGCGATAGGCTCGGCACAGCTTCTGCGCGAAGCTCCTCTGGACGGCGTTCAGCTTCTTCTGGACCCCAATTTTGGATGCGGCCGGCGACCACGCGCTCGCTGCATACAGGATGATGGGTTCGACTGCGGCTGTGTAAATGCAGCGGATGACTTCCGGATGCAGACCCCAGCTGACTCTAGCGGCCCTCGACAGCTGCTTATAAATACCGATGGCTCGGGAGCAGACGTTTGCGACGTGGGTGTTAAAGGTCAACTTGTGGTCGATGGTGAGACCAAGCAGTTTGATTTCCTCAGACATGCCAATGTCCACCCCGCCCATTTTGAGACATGGGGTGTCATGCTTTAGTTTGCGCGTTACCAGCATTGCCTTGGTCTTATGCGGCGCAAACTTCAGCTTGTTCGTGACACCCCATGCGCGCACATATTCAAGGGCGACATTGGCATCCCTTTGGACTTCAAGTGCCGTCTCCCCATCGAACACAAGGACGACATCGTCCGCAAACGCCTGACAATAGACCCCTCTTCTTTCAAGTTCTTTCAGCAGAGGATCCAGCACGACGTTCCATAATATGGGACCACTAATGGACCCCTGGACGCATCCCTTCCCGGTCCTGGATTTATGCTCCGCTCCCGCGTACCGGACTTTCACCACTCGCTCGGACAAGTAACTGTCGAAGACCCGTCTCAAGTTCACAGGACACTTTTCCTCAGCCAGACGGACTCGGATGGCCGGCCACCAAGCGCTGTCGAAGGCTCCCTCTATGTCCAAGGACACAATCGTGACAAGCCTCTTTGCTTTAAGCCTGTCACGAATGTGCCCCATGAGTGTATAGAGGGAGTCCTCAGTGCTCTTTTGGGGCATGAAGCCGTACTGGCGAGTACTCATCCTGGGTAACAGATGGAACTTGAGTCGGGCCACGAGCATTTTCTCGTATATCTTGCCGAGTACAGGCAAGAGACCAATCGGCCTGTATGACTTCGGAGTGGTGTAGTCCTCTTTCGCGGGCTTACGGAGCACAACGACTGTTGCCTCTTTCCAGGACCGTGGAAAGTATCCATGCGCCAGGCACTTGTTCATCAAGTGCAGAACTAGTTCTGGGTCTTGTTGGATAGCGTGGCCCCATATATCAGCCGTCAGACCGTCGGAACCGGGGGCTTTTTTAGGGTTGAACGAGGAGACTGCTCGCCTTAGCTCGTCAGAAGTGAACGGAGGATCCCAGGGCTCAACTTGGTGTTCCCCGTTCACCTCTTCCGCTCGTTGCCGCACCTTTTTGTGCTCCTCGTTATCCCCCTCCGGGCGGTCCTCCGGGTAGAACGTCTGTGCCAGAAACCTCGCTGACTCTTCGGGGTCTAGTGTCTTCGCATCCCTCACCATCGGTATGTCCTCCTCTCTCTTTTCAGTTCTTCGAATTACCCTGTATATTCCCTCCCACAGGCCTTCCTTGTCTTGCTTCGCGCAGAACCCCTTCCAGCTCTCGACCTTTGCCTTGGCTACTGCTTGCTCATACTCTTCTTTCTGTTTCAGGTACTCCTCAACAACCTTTGGTCTACGTACCGGCGCTGCACATCGGATCCTCCGCTTTTTGGTGACCACCAGCCTCTTCAGGCCGGCGAGTTCATCAGACCACCACGGCACATTGAGTTTCTCGGCTGTCTTCTTTTTGGGCATCACTTCAGTACAGACGTTTTGTACCGCCGTAGTGAGTTCCTCGACTACCAGGTCCAACCCGTCCACGCTGTCGATCTCATCGAGCAGGTTTACTGTAATGTTTTTGGTTTGCTTAATTTGGGCCAGTTTCTCACGAAACTGACCCCAATTAGCTTTTTTGGTATTGTAGGACCTGGTAGTCCGGTGCACCGTGATGCCCACAGACTTTTCGAGGTTGATTGAGAACTCTATGCCGTTGTGGTCCGACCCCGTCAGATCGTCGACGACCCGCCAGCCGTCGGTCACCGTAAGCAAATCCGCTGTGCAGGCTGTGACATCGACGCAGCTCGTGTAACGTCTGTTACCACGAACTACGTCGAAGGTTGGAGTTTCCCCTGTATTGAGCACCTGCAGTCCAAGTTGGTCGAGAGCTCCCAGCATCTCGTCGCCTCTGCTATTTGTCTCACTGCTGCCCCACCAGGTACTCCAGGCGTTAGTATCTCCTCCCATAAGGAGCCTATGCGGGCCGGTCTCGCATTCAACCCGCCGGAGGCCATCCAAGTATGGCCCTAAGGGCTGATCAGGCTCAAAGTAGAACGAGACCAGAGTTAGTTTCCAGGCACCGGTTTGGATCCCCACCACGACGATGTTGTCCGTGGTGAGTTCTGGGTACTGTCTAACGGCAATGCGTGGATCAAAAACAGCTATTGCCGCTTTGACAGTCCCTCCTCCTTGACCAGTGCTCTGGAAGATTCGGACACCTCTGGTCACGCTCATCCTTCTCGCACTGCCCACGTAGGGCTCCTGGATCAGCGCTGCGGCGACTTTGCGCTGCTCGGCCTCAAGCATAAGCTCCTGGGTCGCTAAATGCTTTCTTTGGAGATTCACCTGGAGTATCTTGTGAGGCAACGTGTTCGTTGGGACAACCTTAGCAATAGGCGACGGACGCTCGTGCCAGCCGATCCCATCTGACCCGAACAGGACACTGGGGATCGAAAGCGTTATGGTCGACTCTCCCCATCTTCGCCAAGACACAGTTGTGGCACTTCGGTGTTTCAGCCTTTAGCCACTGGTCACATTGTGGGTTAGGTTAGGTTAGGTTAGGTTAGGTTAGGTTAGGTTAGGTTAGGTTAGGTTAGGTTAGGTTAGGTTAGGTTTTTTTTTTTTTTTTTTTTTTTTTTTTTTTTTTTTTTGTGGTGGCGGGAATGGAAAATCCATCATGGACACCCAGACCACTCCATATAGGAGCAGTCTGGGTAGTGCCGGACTCCTACCGGCTAAAAACCACTCCCGCCATGCGAAAGGCCCCCTGCCATCAGGTTTCGCAGGGTTTTTGTTAAGGCTGCAGGATTTTTATTGCAAGCTCAAAGACATTTTTACTGCCGCGCTTTGGTAAATATATATATATATATAAATAATAAGTTGAGCATTAATCATTACATAAACAAAATAGTGTATATAAATAACATTTAAAATTAATTCTTACTATATTTTTAATTTCAACATATTCCCAAAAATTTTGTTTCATTACTTAGACAAAGGGAATAAAACTTGGCGATCTTCGTCAAGTTTTATTCCCTTTGTTTACAGATATCACAATTTTTGTGATGAGCGCTATTAGGTCCGGTCTATACTTTTTGCTTGCTAGTAGGACGCTGAGATTTTCTTTTAGTATCTTTATGCCTATCTTAGCTTCAAAATCATATCGTGGGAAGGCATATATCGGGCAATCCGTTAGGAGATGGAGGACTGTCTCCTGCTGGTCCGGGTCGCAGGCGCACGCCGGGTTCTCCTTGCACTTGAAGCGGTGCAGGTACTCGGAGAACCCGCCGTGTCCTGTTAGAGCTTGGGTCAGCTCCTTGGTGATCTCCATCTTCCGCACCGTCCTGTACGCAGCGATCGCGGAAGGAAAGAACATCTTCGTCGTGGCCGCCGTTTCTCCTTCACAATACCTCCGGTTCCATTCGCCCAGCGTCTCCATACGGATCGCACGCTTGACGAATGAAACCGGGCATTTGTCGTAGTCGGGTTGCCGCTTCGACTTCAGGGCAGCCTCCTTCGCGAGCAAGTCGGCTCTCTCGTTGCCCTCCAGCCCCGCGTGAGCCTTTACCCAGAACAGGGAAATACTCTTGTCCTGGGCGCAGCCGCGGCGGATGTTGGCCCTTGCTTCAACTGCAAGGGCGTGGAGGGCTTCGGGGTTCACGACTGCTTGGAGAGCTGCCATGGAGTCGCTGTAGATAGCGAACGCCGTCTCGGTCCTTCGGAGGGCTTCTTCCGTTGCTTTGCAGAGAGCCAGAAGCTCCGCCTGGTAGACGGTGCTGTAGGACGGCAAAGCAAGCTTGAGGGCCTTCGTCTCCGCGTCGCCAGTCCATACCGACAGTGCGGCGCCGACTTTGCCCTCAATCTTGCTGCCGTCCGTGAAAATTCGCACCGCGTAATTGCGGTGCTCGTTATAATGTTCCTCGTCTACCAGGCGTCGCAGTGCAATAGCCCTCTGCTCCGCCGGATGTGGCATCTGCAGCGCCGAAACCACTCGCTCGATCTCCCGGTCTCCTAGCACTGGATGGGGCATCCCCCTCTTGGCCTCATAAAGCGAGGCTGCCTCCTGTATTCGGAGGTCAAGAGGGAGCACCCCAGCCAGCACCAGCGCTGAGTGTAAGGAGACCGTGCGATAGGCCCGGCACAGCTTCTGCGCGAAGCTCCTCTGGACGGCGTTCAGCCTCTTCTGCACCCCGACTTTCTTTGCGGCTGGCGACCACGCGCTCGCTGCGTACGTGATGATGGGCTCCACTGCAGCTGTATAAATACAGCGGATGACCTCTGGATGGAGACCCCAACTGACCCTAGCAGCCCGCGACAGCTGCTTGTATATGCCGATGGCTCGAGAACAGACGTTTGCGACGTGGGTGTTAAAGGTCAACTTGTGGTCGATGGTGAGTCCTAGCAGCTTGATTTCGTCCGACATGCCAATGTCTACCCCGCCCATCTTAAGACATGGGGTATCATGCTTCAGTTTGCGCGTGACTAGCATTGCTTTCGTCTTGTGCGGCGCAAACCGAAGCTTGTTCGTGACACCCCATGCCCGCACGTACTCGAGGGCGACATTGGCATCTCTCTGGACATCAAGTGCTGTCTCACCATCGAACACAAGGACGATGTCGTCAGCAAACGCCTGGCAGTAGACCCCCATTTCCTCTAGACTCTGCAGCAGAGGATCCAGCAGAACGTTCCAAACTATGGGACCACCGATAGACCCCTGGACGCATCCCTTCTCGGTCCTGGATTCGCGCTCCACTCCCGCATACCTGACCTTCACCACCCTCTCGGTCAAGTAGCTGTCCATGACCCGTCTCAAGTTTACAGGACACTTTTCCTCAGCCAGTCGGACTTTTATGGCCGGCCACCATGCGCTGTCGAAGGCTCCCTCTATATCCAGGGACACAACCGTGACAATCCTTTTTTCATTAAGTTTGCCACGAATGCGCCCCATCAGCGTATAGAGGGAGTCCTCGGTACTTCGTTGTGGCATAAAACCGTACTGGCGAGTACTCATCCTGGGGAGTAAATGAAACTTGAGTCGGGCCACGACCAGCTTTTCGAAAATCTTGCCGAGGACAGGCAATAGCCCAATCGGCCTGTACGATTTTGGGGTGGTGTAGTCGTCCTTAGCGGGCTTGCGGAGCACGACGACCGTAGCCTCTTTCCAGGACCGTGGAAAGTATCCATGCGCCAGGCACTTGTTCATCAAGCGCAGAATTAAATCTGGGTCTTGACGGATCGTGTGGCCCCATATGTCAGCCGTCAGACCGTCCGAACCGGGGGCTTTTTTGGGGTTGAACGAGGAGACAGCTCGCTCCAGCTCGTCGAGTGTGAAGGGGGGGTCCGAAGGTTCATTTTCGCACCCCTTGTTCACCTCTTCGGCTTTTTGCCGCACCCTTCTGTGCTCCTCGTTTTCCCCCTCGGAACGGTCTTCTGGATAAAACGTTTCTGCCAGATACCTCGCCGAGGCCTTTGGGTCCAGAGTCCTGCCATCCCTCACCATCGGCAAATCCTCCTCGCGTTTCTCCGTCCTACGGATCACCCGATATATGCCCTCCCACAGGCCTTCCCTATCTTGCTTCGCGCAGAACCCCTTCCAGCTCTCGACTTTGGCTTGGACTACTGCACGCTCGTACTCTTCTTTCTGTTTCAGGTACTCCTCAACAACCTTTGGTCTACGAACTGGCGCTGCACAACGAATCCTTCGCTTCTTGGTGACCACTTGTCTCTTCAGACTGGCGAGTTGATCGGACCACCACGGCACGGTCAGTTTCTCGGCACTCTTCTTCTTGGGTATCACGGATGTACAGGCGTCTTTTACTGCCGTTGTAAGGCCGTCGACTACCAGGTCTATTTCGTCCCTGCTGTCGATTTTATCGAACAGACTTACGGTGTTGGTTTCTTGCATGATTTGGCGCAGCTTCTTACGAAACTGCGCCCAATCAGCTTTCCTGGTGTTATAGACCCTGGTAGTCCGGTTGACCGTGATACCCAAGGACCTCTCGAGGTGTATGTTGAACTCAATGCCGTTGTGGTCCGACCCCGTCAGGTCGTCCACGACTCGCCAGCCGTCGGTCACCGTCAGCAGATCCGCTGTGCAGGCTGTGACGTCGACGCAGCTCGTGTAACGTCTGTCACCACGAACTACGTCGAAGGTTGGAGTTTCCCCTGTATTAAGTACCTGCAGTCCAAGCTGGTCGAGAGCTCCCAGCATCTCGTCGCCTCTGCTATTCGTCTCACTGCTGCCCCACCAGATACTCCAGGCGTTAGTGTCTCCTCCCATCAGGAGCCTATGCGGGCCGGTCTCGCGTTCAACCTTCCTGAGGCTGTCCAGGTATGGCCCCAAGGGCTGATCAGGCTCAAAGTAGAACGAGACCAGAGTTAGTTTCCAGGCACCGGTCTGGATCCCCACCACGACGATGTTGTCCGTGGTGAGTTCTGGGTACTGTCTAACGGCAATGCGTGGGTCAAAAATGGCTATTGCCGCTTTGACAGTCCCTCCTCCTTGACCAGTGCTCTGGAAGATTCGGACGCCTCTGGTCACGCTCATCCTTCTCGCACTGCCCACGTAGGGCTCCTGGATCAGCGCTGCGGTAACTTTGCGTTGCTCGGCCTCAAGCATAAGCTCCTGGGTCGCTAACTTTTTCCGTTGGAGATTCACCTGGAGTATCTTGTGCGGCATCGTGTTTGTTGGGACAACCTTAGCAATAGGCGACGGACGCTCGTGCCAGCCGATCCCATCTGACTCGAACAGGACACTGGGAGTCGAAGGCATTGTGATCGACTCTCCCCATCTTCGCCAAGACACAGTTGTGGCACTTCGGTGTTTCCGCCTTTAGCCACTGGTCACATTGCGCTCGGAGGTGTGGGCCCCCACAGTGACTGCATAAGTCGGCAGGTTCTTTACAGAGCCGCCGACTATGCCCGTAGCCCAAGCACCTCGTGCACTGAACCAGTGGCGACTGGTCATCGACGAAGACGGTCTGGAGGTCTATTCTTGCTCTTCCCTTCTCCAGCATCCTGCTCCAGACAGCGGGGGACGTGCTGATAACCACGTTGTGGGTTTGGGGGTTCCGCGCGTTCCTCTTGTATTTTATCGTCATTCGATTTTCCTCGCTGTCGAGGCCGCGAAAAACGTCCCGGTTCTGATTCCGCAGCGCCTCCAGTATTTCATCATCGGTATATACACGGAGGACGCCGCGGAAGATCAACAATGGGTCCTTGTTTTTTACGTCCTCGACAACGAGGCAATCTCCTGACTTTTCTATCTTTTCCTTTAATTTCTTCCTGTCTTCCATCGTCCTGCAGCCCATAACAACTTTCCTATCCTTCGCCTTTCGCACTTGCTCCACCTCAACTCCCCCCTCTCTGGCTTTGACTGCCTCTCTAATTCTTTTTATTATTTCCTCTCCAGTTTCCCCTTCATCTTTGGACGTCACCACTATGGAGTGCAGCGCGGTCCTTCCTGGGGTCTGCCTTTTCGGTGGACCCGCCGCTACACTCGCATAAGTGGTGGTCCTCTCCAAAAGTTCCCCCTGCCTCTCCATCGCCTGTTTCAGCCTTTCCATCTTCTCGCTGCTCTCTTTCACCAGCGCGCTATGCTCCGCTAGTGAAAGGAGCAACGAGTTAACCTCCGGGAGGGTTTTGGGTGTTTCCTGTGGAGGTGTTGCCTTAATGGCCTCCTCCCCCACAGGCCCAGCCCCCTTTATCTGTACAGCAGCCGCCGCCTCTTCCTTAATGAGCTGGTATAGCCGTTCCACCGATTGGGTGATCCCGGCCTTCAGGTCTGCTCTCAGGTTTCGCGATTCGCTAAGATGCGATTTCGCGCGCAGAAGGCAGTTTCGGGCCTCGGTCACCCGATCGGTGGATTTATTCTGCTTCAGCTGGCTTGTTCCCGGCGAGGCTTCCGGCGCCCCATTAGACGTTCGGCGCGACGCAGCCTTACTGTCCAGCTGAGTGGTCGCGCCTTTTGTGGACTTCTGGGACACCGCAGCCGCCGGAGCAACTATCTTTGATGGTTTGGCGGCGGCTGATGGGAGGGGCTGAGACTCGGCTATTTTCCCATTCTCCCACTCTCCAATGCTTCGCCTCACTTTAGAGGCTTGAGTTGAAGCACTGGGAGGGGAGACCTCCCCCTCGAAGGTGATGGACAATGCCGCACTCGAAGGAGAGACACGGGAATCCCTGGAGCCCTTTTTTGCTGGGGTTCTGGAGAGGAACATGGTTTTAGGCAGGGAGTTGAAGTGGAACGAAAACTAAATAAAATATTTAAATTTTTAAAATTTGGTCTTATTTCGATCCCTGTAAAGGGGGGATCAGTCGTAAATTGTCAACAGTCAGGTATTAATAGTGGCTTCAAATTGAAGACACGTCAATAATATAAAATAAATTATAATTAAAATTTTTAATAATTAAAATAAGGATAAAGTTATCAAATTAGAAATTAAATGTGTATAAAAGTAAGGTTAAAATATGTTTTAAAATTCTAATAAAATTCTGGCTAAGTATTTGGGTAAAAATATAATTAATTATAGAATAAAAAATTTTTGAAAAATTTTTGGCGTTATCGCAGTCCTTTCCCTATATATATAACGAAAGAAAAATGGGTGGGTGGGCGGGCAATTTTTTGACTTTCTATGTGAGGCAGGCGGGCGTGCGAGGTGTCGGGAGACAGGTCTCGACGCGGGCTAGCTCACGAGAACGGTTACAGAAGTACGTTCGATATAAAAATTTTGAATTATGGCCAAAAAACCGGATTTTTTGATGAAAAATCGGATTTTCAGCGACCGAGAGGGGTTTCGGATCGCGCTCAGCGCCGGGAAACCTGGTTCGTGCAGTGAAAACCCGATTGACAAAAAACTATGGCAATCTAATAATAAATGAAGTTGTTATTAAATTTTGAAATATTAAAAAATCCAAAAATAAGGGTAAGTGCCCAAAACAAAACCACCCCTTAAGGAAAGTCAAAATTAATAAGTCAGAGGTGTAGCGGGGGCTAATTTAGCACGTTTAAGGTTGAAAACCGCTACCAAAACGCTATCCTGGTGTTGTAGATATCGTAATTTTTGTTCTGACTGTGATCCTTAAGGTAGATTTCGGGCCAGACACCTATGTATGAATTTTGATAAAATTCGAATTTTTTGACGTTCTATGTGAGGCAGGCGGGCGTGCGAGGTGTCGGGAGACAGGTCTCGACGCGGGCTAGCTCACGAGAACGGTTACAGAAGTACGTTCGATATAAAAATTTTGAATTATGGCCAAAAAACCGGATTTTTTGATGAAAAATCGGATTTTCAGCGACCGAGAGGGGTTTCGGATCGCGCTCAGCGCCGGGAAACCTGGTTCGTGCAGTGAAAACCCGATTGACAAAAAACTATGGCAATCTAATAATAAATGAAGTTGTTATTAAATTTTGAAATATTAAAAAATCCAAAAATAAGGGTAAGTGCCCAAAACAAAACCACCCCTTAAGGAAAGTCAAAATTAATAAGTCAGAGGTGTAGCGGGGGCTAATTTAGCACGTTTAAGGTTGAAAACCGCTACCAAAACGCTATCCTGGTGTTGTAGATATCGTAATTTTTGTTCTGACTGTGATCCTTAAGGTAGATTTCGGGCCAGACACCTATGTATGAATTTTGATAAAATTCGAATTTTTTGACGTTCTATGTGAGGCAGGCGGGCGTGCGAGGTGTCGGGAGACAGGTCTCGACGCGGGCTAGCTCACGAGAACGGTTACAGAAGTACGTTCGATATAAAAATTTTGAATTATGGCCAAAAAACCGGATTTTTTGATGAAAAATCGGATTTTCAGCGACCGAGAGGGGTTTCGGATCGCGCTCAGCGCCGGGAAACCTGGTTCGTGCAGTGAAAACCCGATTGACAAAAAACTATGGCAATCTAATAATAAATGAAGTTGTTATTAAATTTTGAAATATTAAAAAATCCAAAAATAAGGGTAAGTGCCCAAAACAAAACCACCCCTTAAGGAAAGTCAAAATTAATAAGTCAGAGGTGTAGCGGGGGCTAATTTAGCACGTTTAAGGTTGAAAACCGCTACCAAAACGCTATCCTGGTGTTGTAGATATCGTAATTTTTGTTCTGACTGTGATCCTTAAGGTAGATTTCGGGCCAGACACCTATGTATGAATTTTGATAAAATTCGAATTTTTTGACGTTCTATGTGAGGCAGGCGGGCGTGCGAGGTGTCGGGAGACAGGTCTCGACGCGGGCTAGCTCACGAGAACGGTTACAGAAGTACGTTCGATATAAAAATTTTGAATTATGGCCAAAAAACCGGATTTTTTGATGAAAAATCGGATTTTCAGCGACCGAGAGGGGTTTCGGATCGCGCTCAGCGCCGGGAAACCTGGTTCGTGCAGTGAAAACCCGATTGACAAAAAACTATGGCAATCTAATAATAAATGAAGTTGTTATTAAATTTTGAAATATTAAAAAATCCAAAAATAAGGGTAAGTGCCCAAAACAAAACCACCCCTTAAGGAAAGTCAAAATTAATAAGTCAGAGGTGTAGCGGGGGCTAATTTAGCACGTTTAAGGTTGAAAACCGCTACCAAAACGCTATCCTGGTGTTGTAGATATCGTAATTTTTGTTCTGACTGTGATCCTTAAGGTAGATTTCGGGCCAGACACCTATGTATGAATTTTGATAAAATTCGAATTTTTTGACGTTCTATGTGAGGCAGGCGGGCGTGCGAGGTGTCGGGAGACAGGTCTCGACGCGGGCTAGCTCACGAGAACGGTTACAGAAGTACGTTCGATATAAAAATTTTGAATTATGGCCAAAAAACCGGATTTTTTGATGAAAAATCGGATTTTCAGCGACCGAGAGGGGTTTCGGATCGCGCTCAGCGCCGGGAAACCTGGTTCGTGCAGTGAAAACCCGATTGACAAAAAACTATGGCAATCTAATAATAAATGAAGTTGTTATTAAATTTTGAAATATTAAAAAATCCAAAAATAAGGGTAAGTGCCCAAAACAAAACCACCCCTTAAGGAAAGTCAAAATTAATAAGTCAGAGGTGTAGCGGGGGCTAATTTAGCACGTTTAAGGTTGAAAACCGCTACCAAAACGCTATCCTGGTGTTGTAGATATCGTAATTTTTGTTCTGACTGTGATCCTTAAGGTAGATTTCGGGCCAGACACCTATGTATGAATTTTGATAAAATTCGAATTTTTTGACGTTCTATGTGAGGCAGGCGGGCGTGCGAGGTGTCGGGAGACAGGTCTCGACGCGGGCTAGCTCACGAGAACGGTTACAGAAGTACGTTCGATATAAAAATTTTGAATTATGGCCAAAAAACCGGATTTTTTGATGAAAAATCGGATTTTCAGCGACCGAGAGGGGTTTCGGATCGCGCTCAGCGCCGGGAAACCTGGTTCGTGCAGTGAAAACCCGATTGACAAAAAACTATGGCAATCTAATAATAAATGAAGTTGTTATTAAATTTTGAAATATTAAAAAATCCAAAAATAAGGGTAAGTGCCCAAAACAAAACCACCCCTTAAGGAAAGTCAAAATTAATAAGTCAGAGGTGTAGCGGGGGCTAATTTAGCACGTTTAAGGTTGAAAACCGCTACCAAAACGCTATCCTGGTGTTGTAGATATCGTAATTTTTGTTCTGACTGTGATCCTTAAGGTAGATTTCGGGCCAGACACCTATGTATGAATTTTGATAAAATTCGAATTTTTTGACGTTCTATGTGAGGCAGGCGGGCGTGCGAGGTGTCGGGAGACAGGTCTCGACGCGGGCTAGCTCACGAGAACGGTTACAGAAGTACGTTCGATATAAAAATTTTGAATTATGGCCAAAAAACCGGATTTTTTGATGAAAAATCGGATTTTCAGCGACCGAGAGGGGTTTCGGATCGCGCTCAGCGCCGGGAAACCTGGTTCGTGCAGTGAAAACCCGATTGACAAAAAACTATGGCAATCTAATAATAAATGAAGTTGTTATTAAATTTTGAAATATTAAAAAATCCAAAAATAAGGGTAAGTGCCCAAAACAAAACCACCCCTTAAGGAAAGTCAAAATTAATAAGTCAGAGGTGTAGCGGGGGCTAATTTAGCACGTTTAAGGTTGAAAACCGCTACCAAAACGCTATCCTGGTGTTGTAGATATCGTAATTTTTGTTCTGACTGTGATCCTTAAGGTAGATTTCGGGCCAGACACCTATGTATGAATTTTGATAAAATTCGAATTTTTTGACGTTCTATGTGAGGCAGGCGGGCGTGCGAGGTGTCGGGAGACAGGTCTCGACGCGGGCTAGCTCACGAGAACGGTTACAGAAGTACGTTCGATATAAAAATTTTGAATTATGGCCAAAAAACCGGATTTTTTGATGAAAAATCGGATTTTCAGCGACCGAGAGGGGTTTCGGATCGCGCTCAGCGCCGGGAAACCTGGTTCGTGCAGTGAAAACCCGATTGACAAAAAACTATGGCAATCTAATAATAAATGAAGTTGTTATTAAATTTTGAAATATTAAAAAATCCAAAAATAAGGGTAAGTGCCCAAAACAAAACCACCCCTTAAGGAAAGTCAAAATTAATAAGTCAGAGGTGTAGCGGGGGCTAATTTAGCACGTTTAAGGTTGAAAACCGCTACCAAAACGCTATCCTGGTGTTGTAGATATCGTAATTTTTGTTCTGACTGTGATCCTTAAGGTAGATTTCGGGCCAGACACCTATGTATGAATTTTGATAAAATTCGAATTTTTTGACGTTCTATGTGAGGCAGGCGGGCGTGCGAGGTGTCGGGAGACAGGTCTCGACGCGGGCTAGCTCACGAGAACGGTTACAGAAGTACGTTCGATATAAAAATTTTGAATTATGGCCAAAAAACCGGATTTTTTGATGAAAAATCGGATTTTCAGCGACCGAGAGGGGTTTCGGATCGCGCTCAGCGCCGGGAAACCTGGTTCGTGCAGTGAAAACCCGATTGACAAAAAACTATGGCAATCTAATAATAAATGAAGTTGTTATTAAATTTTGAAATATTAAAAAATCCAAAAATAAGGGTAAGTGCCCAAAACAAAACCACCCCTTAAGGAAAGTCAAAATTAATAAGTCAGAGGTGTAGCGGGGGCTAATTTAGCACGTTTAAGGTTGAAAACCGCTACCAAAACGCTATCCTGGTGTTGTAGATATCGTAATTTTTGTTCTGACTGTGATCCTTAAGGTAGATTTCGGGCCAGACACCTATGTATGAATTTTGATAAAATTCGAATTTTTTGACGTTCTATGTGAGGCAGGCGGGCGTGCGAGGTGTCGGGAGACAGGTCTCGACGCGGGCTAGCTCACGAGAACGGTTACAGAAGTACGTTCGATATAAAAATTTTGAATTATGGCCAAAAAACCGGATTTTTTGATGAAAAATCGGATTTTCAGCGACCGAGAGGGGTTTCGGATCGCGCTCAGCGCCGGGAAACCTGGTTCGTGCAGTGAAAACCCGATTGACAAAAAACTATGGCAATCTAATAATAAATGAAGTTGTTATTAAATTTTGAAATATTAAAAAATCCAAAAATAAGGGTAAGTGCCCAAAACAAAACCACCCCTTAAGGAAAGTCAAAATTAATAAGTCAGAGGTGTAGCGGGGGCTAATTTAGCACGTTTAAGGTTGAAAACCGCTACCAAAACGCTATCCTGGTGTTGTAGATATCGTAATTTTTGTTCTGACTGTGATCCTTAAGGTAGATTTCGGGCCAGACACCTATGTATGAATTTTGATAAAATTCGAATTTTTTGACGTTCTATGTGAGGCAGGCGGGCGTGCGAGGTGTCGGGAGACAGGTCTCGACGCGGGCTAGCTCACGAGAACGGTTACAGAAGTACGTTCGATATAAAAATTTTGAATTATGGCCAAAAAACCGGATTTTTTGATGAAAAATCGGATTTTCAGCGACCGAGAGGGGTTTCGGATCGCGCTCAGCGCCGGGAAACCTGGTTCGTGCAGTGAAAACCCGATTGACAAAAAACTATGGCAATCTAATAATAAATGAAGTTGTTATTAAATTTTGAAATATTAAAAAATCCAAAAATAAGGGTAAGTGCCCAAAACAAAACCACCCCTTAAGGAAAGTCAAAATTAATAAGTCAGAGGTGTAGCGGGGGCTAATTTAGCACGTTTAAGGTTGAAAACCGCTACCAAAACGCTATCCTGGTGTTGTAGATATCGTAATTTTTGTTCTGACTGTGATCCTTAAGGTAGATTTCGGGCCAGACACCTATGTATGAATTTTGATAAAATTCGAATTTTTTGACGTTCTATGTGAGGCAGGCGGGCGTGCGAGGTGTCGGGAGACAGGTCTCGACGCGGGCTAGCTCACGAGAACGGTTACAGAAGTACGTTCGATATAAAAATTTTGAATTATGGCCAAAAAACCGGATTTTTTTGATGAAAAATCGGATTTTCAGCGACCGAGAGGGGTTTCGGATCGCGCTCAGCGCCGGGAAACCTGGTTCGTGCAGTGAAAACCCGATTGACAAAAAACTATGGCAATCTAATAATAAATGAAGTTGTTATTAAATTTTGAAATATTAAAAAATCCAAAAATAAGGGTAAGTGCCCAAAACAAAACCACCCCTTAAGGAAAGTCAAAATTAATAAGTCAGAGGTGTAGCGGGGGCTAATTTAGCACGTTTAAGGTTGAAAACCGCTACCAAAACGCTATCCTGGTGTTGTAGATATCGTAATTTTTGTTCTGACTGTGATCCTTAAGGTAGATTTCGGGCCAGACACCTATGTATGAATTTTGATAAAATTCGAATTTTTTGACGTTCTATGTGAGGCAGGCGGGCGTGCGAGGTGTCGGGAGACAGGTCTCGACGCGGGCTAGCTCACGAGAACGGTTACAGAAGTACGTTCGATATAAAAATTTTGAATTATGGCCAAAAAACCGGATTTTTTGATGAAAAATCGGATTTTCAGCGACCGAGAGGGGTTTCGGATCGCGCTCAGCGCCGGGAAACCTGGTTCGTGCAGTGAAAACCCGATTGACAAAAAACTATGGCAATCTAATAATAAATGAAGTTGTTATTAAATTTTGAAATATTAAAAAATCCAAAAATAAGGGTAAGTGCCCAAAACAAAACCACCCCTTAAGGAAAGTCAAAATTAATAAGTCAGAGGTGTAGCGGGGGCTAATTTAGCACGTTTAAGGTTGAAAACCGCTACCAAAACGCTATCCTGGTGTTGTAGATATCGTGGGTTAGGTTAGGTTAGGTTAGGTTAGGTTAGGTTAGGTTAGGTTAGGTTAGGTTAGGTTAGGTTAGGTTAGGTTAGGTTAGGTTAGGTTAGGTTAGGTTAGGTTAGGTTAGGTTAGGTTAGGTTAGGTTAGGTTAGGTTAGGTTAGGTTAGGTTAGGTTTTTTTTTTTTTTTTTTTTTTTTTTTTTTTTTAAAAGGTGGCAGGAGAGGGAAATCCGTCATGGACACCCAGACTACCCTGCAGTGAAGGCAGCCCAGATAGTGCCGGACTCTTACCGGCTAAAACCCCCTCCTGCCATGCGGAAGGCCCCCTGCCATCAGGTTGCGCAGGGACATTTGTAATGGCTGTAGGTATTTTTAGTTCGCGTTTCAATTGATAATAAAATTTTTAATAAATATTTTAAATACAATGTTTTAATTTTTTAAAAAATTGTCAATAAAATTGCATATTTGTTTAAGTGTGTCAATTAATTAATAATAAAATAAAGATAAATAAAGGAATAATATTTTTATACAATTAAACTTATACCATCATCAATTTATTATTTATTCCGTTTGTTTACGGATTGTACTATTTTTATTATGAATTCCTCGAATTTCGTACGTATTTTCCGGTCGTTTAAGAGAAGACTTAGATTTTTCTTGTTTACTGGCATGTCAACCCTCATTTCAAAATTATGCCTGTGGGAGGCATACACCGGGCAGTCAGTCAGAAGATGGAGGACTGTCTCTTGCGTGTCGGGGTCGCAGGCACACGCCGGGTTATCCTTGCACTTGAAACGGTGCAGGTACTCGGAGAACCCGCCGTGTCCTGTTAAAGCTTGGGTCAGTTCCTTGGTTATCTCCATCCCACGTACCGTCCTGTACGCAGCGATCGCAGAAGGGAAAAACATCTTCGTAGTGGCCGCCGTTTGTCCTTCACAATACCTCCGGTTCCATTCGTCCAGCGTTTCCATTCGGATCGTACGCTTGACGAATGAAACCGGGCATTTGTCGTAGTCGGGTTGCCGCTTCGACCCCAGGGCAGCCTCCTTTGCGAGCAAGTCGGCTCTCTCGTTACCCTCCAGCCCCGCGTGAGCCTTGACCCAGAACAAGGAAATGCTCTTGTCCTGGGCACAGCCGCGGCGGATGTTGGCCCTTGCTTCCACCGCAAGGGCGTGGAGGGCTTCGGGGTTCACGACTGCTTGGAGAGCTGCCATGGAGTCGCTATATATAGCGAACGCCGTCTCGGTCCTTCGGAGGACTTCCTTCGTTGCTTTGCAGAGGGCCAGAAGCTCAGCCTGGTAGACGGTACTATAGGACGGCAAGGCAAGCTTGAGGGCCTTTGTCTCCGCGTCGCCGGTCCACACCGACAGTGCGGCGCCGACTTTGCCCTCAATCTTGCTGCCGTCCGTGAAGATACGCACCGCGTAATTGCGGTGCTCGTTGTATTGTTCCTCGTCTACCAGGCGTCGCAGTGCAATGGCCCTCTGCTCCGCCGGATGTGGCATCTGCAGTGCCGATACCACTCGCTCGATCTCCCGGCCTCTTAGCGCTGGATGGGGCACCCCTCTCTTGGCCTCGTACAGCGAGGCTGCCTCCCGAATCCGGAGATCAAGAGGGAGTATCCCAGCCAGCACCAATGCTGAGTTTAGAGAGACCGTGCGATAGGCTCGGCACAGTTTCTGCGCGAAGCTCCTCTGGACGGCGTTCAGCTTCTTCTGCAACCCGACTTTGTTGGCGGCCGACGACCACGCGCTCGCCGCGTACAGGATAATAGGCTCCACTGCAGCCGTATAGATGCAGCGGATAACCTCGGGATGGAGACCCCAACTGACCCTA
>JARGEH010000077.1:0-27500 GCA_029852875.1 Mythimna loreyi
ATGACGATGACGGTGACGATGACGATGACGATGACGATTACGATAATATTCTGATTATAGTAGTATTAATATATTTTGATAACCATATTTTTTAACAATTTAATATGAAATCTTTCGTTTTTCTAGAAAAATAAGTGTAAATACCTATAATCAATAAAAAAAAAATAACTCAAAATTACAATTCTAAAATAACAAAAAATAACTATTTTTATTTATTTAAGTTGCCGTAATGTAGATATTATATTATAACACTATCAAAAAGTATTGATTTCAAAGAATAAGAACAAACCGAATTAAAAAATCACACATTTGGTCGGAAATTTTTGATTTAAAATAAGGGGTTTTTTTCGATGTATAAATAAAATAAAAAGAGAAAATAAACATTTTTTAATAAAAAATTACAGTTTGTTTTGGGCATAAAAAATAACTTTTAATAACATTTCAACCTTAAACACCTATCCAACTTTAACCTAACCAATGATGACGACGCCGACGCCTATTATGACGACGCTTACGCCTATGATGATGACACCGACGCCAATTATGACGACGCCGTCGACTATGATGATGACGCCGACGCCTATTGTGACGACGCTTACGCCTATGATGATGACACCGACGCCTATTATGACGACGCTTACGCCTATGATCATCACACCGACGCCAATTATGACGACGCCGTCGACTATGATGATGACGCCGACGCCTATTGTGACGACGCTTACGCCTATGATGATGACACCGTCGCCTATTATGACGACGCTAAAGACTATGGTGATGACGCCGATGACTATGAGGACGACGCCAACGCCTATTATGACGACGCCGACGACTATGATGACGACGCCGTCGACTATGATGATGACGCCGACACCTCTGAGTACGACGCAAACGCATATTATGACGACGCCGACGACTATGATGACGACGCCGTCGACTATGACGACGACGATGACGATGACGATGACGATGACGATGACGATGACGATGACGGTGACGATGACGATGACGATGACGATGACGATTACGATAATATTCTCATTATAGTAGTATTAATATATTTCGATTAACATATTTTTTAACAATTTAATATGAAATATTTCGTTTTTCTAGAAGAATAAGTGTAAATACCTATAATCAATAAAAAAAAAATAGCCCAAAATTACAATTCTTAAATAACAAAAAATAACTATTTTTATTTATTTAAGTTTCCGTAATGTAGATATTATATTATAACACTATCAAAAAGTAAAGATTTCAAAGAATAAGAACAAACCGAATTAAAAAATCACACATTTTGTCGGAAATTTTTGATTTAAAATAAGGGGTTTTTCTCGATGTATAAATAAAATAAAAAGAGAAAATAAATATTTTTTAATAAAAAAATTACAGTTTTTTTTGGGCATAAAAAATAACTTTTAATTACATTTCAACCTTAAACACCTATCCAACTTTAACCTAACCCAAATTGAACCTAACCCAAATTTAATCTAACCCAAATTGAACCTAACCCAAATTAAACCCAACCCAAATTTAACCTGACCCAAATTTAACCTAACCCAAATTGAACCTAACCCAAATTTAACCTCACCCAAATTTAACCTAACCCAAATTTAACCTAACCCAAATTCAACCTAACCCAAATTTAACTTACCAAAATTTCTGACGACGACGATGATGACATTGACGAAGACGATGTCTATGATGACGATGATGACGAAGGTGACAATGATGACGCTGACACCAATGATGACGACGCCGACGCCTATGATGACGACGCCAACGCCTATGATGATGACACCGACGCCTATTATGACGACGCCGTCGACTATGATGACGACGCCGTCGACTATGATGATGACGCCGACGCCTCTGAGGACGACGCAAACGCATATTATGACGACGCCGACGACTATGATGACGACGCCGTCGACTATGACGACGACGATGACGATGACGATGACGATGACGATGACGATGACGATGACGATGACGATGACGGTGACGATGACGATGACGATGACGATGACGATTACGATAATATTCTCATTATAGTAGTATTAATATATTTTGATTAACATATTTTTTAACAATTTAATATGAAATATTTCGTTTTTCTAGAAGAATAAGTGTAAATACCTATAATCAATAAAAAAAAAATAGCCCAAAATTACAATTCTAAAATAACAAAAAATAACTATTTTTATTTATTTAAGTTTCCGTAATGTAGATATTATATTATAACACTATCAAAAAGTAAAGATTTCAAAGAATAAGAACAAACCGAATTAAAAAATCACACATTTTGTCGGAAATTTTTGATTTAAAATAAGGGGTTTTTCTCGATGTATAAATAAAATAAAAAGAGAAAATAAATATTTTTTAATAAAAAAATTACAGTTTTTTTTGGGCATAAAAAATAACTTTGAATTACATTTCAACCTTAAACACCTATCCAACTTTAACCTAACCCAAATTGAACCTAACCCAAATTTAATCTAACCCAAATTGAACCTAACCCAAATTAAACCCAACCCAAATTTAACCTGACCCAAATTTAACCTAACCCAAATTGAACCTAACCCAAATTTAACCTCACCCAAATTTAACCTAACCCAAATTTAACCTAACCCAAATTCAACCTAACCCAAATTTAACTTACCAAAATTTCTGACGACGACGATGATGACATTGACGAAGACGATGTCTATGATGACGATGATGACGAAGGTGACAATGATGACGCTGACACCAATGATGACGACGCCGACGCCTATGATGACGACGCCAACGCCTATGATGATGACACCGACGCCTATTATGACGACGCCGTCGACTATGATGATGACGCCGACGCCTATTGTGACGACGCTTACGCCTATGATGATGACACCGTCGCCTATTATGACGACGCTGAAGACTATGGTGATGACGCCGATGACTATGAGGACGACGCCAACGCCTATTATGACGACGCCGACGACTATGATGACGACGCCGTCGACTATGATGATGACGCCGACGCCTCTGAGGACGACGCCAACGCGTATTATGACGATGCCGACGACTATGATGACGACGCCGCTTTCTATGATGATGATGCCGACGCCTCTGAGAATAACGCCAACGCCTATTATGACGACGCCGACGACTGTGATGACGAAGCCGTCGACTATGACGACGATGATGATGATGACGATGACGATGACGATGACGATGACGATGACAATGATCAATAATAAATAAAAAAAATAGCTTAAAATTGCAATTCTAAAACAACAAAAATAAACTTTTTTTATTTATTTAAGTTGCCGTAATGTAGATAAAGATTTCAAAGAATAAGAAGCAAACCGAATTAAAAATTCACACATTTTGTCGGAAATTTTTGATTTAAAATAAGGAGCTTTTCTCGATGTATAAATAAAATAAAAAAAGAAAATAAATATTTTTTAATAAAAAATATCAGTTTGTTTTGGGCATAAAAAATAACTTTTAATTACATTTCAACCTTAAACACCTATCAAAATTTAACCTAACCCAAATTGAACCTAACCCAAATTAAATCTAACTCAGATTTGACCTAACCCAAATTTAACGCAACCCAAATTTAATCTCATCCAAATTTAACCTTACCCAAATTTAACCTAAACAAATTTAACCTAACCCAAATTTAACCTCACCCAAATTTAACCTAACCCAAATTTAACCTAACCAAAATTTAACATAACCCAAATTTAACTTACCCAAATTTCTGACAACGACGATGATGACATTGACGAAGACGATGTCTATGATGACGATGATGACGAAGGTGACAATGATGACGCTGACACCAATGATGACGACGCTGACGCCTATGATGACGACGCCAACGCCTATGATGATGACACCGACGCCTATTATGACGACGCCGTCGACTATGATGATGACGCCGACGCCTATTGTGGCGACGCTTACGCCTATGATGATGACACCGTCGCCTATTATGACGACGCTGAAGACTATGGTGATGAAGCCGATGACTATGAAGACGACGCCAACGCCTATTATGACGACGCCGACGACTATGATGACGACGCCGTCGACTATGATGATGACGCCGACGCCTATTGTGACGACGCTTACACCTATGATGATGACACCGTCGCCTATTATGACGACGCTAAAGACGATTGTGATGACGCCGATGACTATGAAGACGACGCCAACGCCTATTATGACGACGCCGACGACTATGATACGACGCCGTCGACTATGATGATGACGCCGACGCCTCTGAGGACGACGCCAACGCGTATTATGACGACGCCGACGACTATGATGACGACGCCGTCGACTATGATGATGACGCCGACGCCTCTGAGGACGACGCCAACGCGTATTATGACAACGCCGACGACTATGATGACGACGCCGTCGACTATGACGACGACGACGATGACGATGACGATGACGATGACGATGACGATGACGATGACGATGACGATGACGATGACGATGACGATGACGATGACGATGACGGTGACGATGACGATGACGATGACGATTACGATAATATTCTTATTATAGTAGTATTAATATATTTTGATAACCATATTTTTTAACAATTTAATATGAAATCTTTCGTTTTTCTAGAAAAATAAGTGTAAATACCTTTAATCAATAAAAAAAAATAACTCAAAATTACAATTCTAAAATAACAAAAAATAACTATTTTTATTTATTTAAGTTGCCGTAATGTAGATATTATATTATAACACTATCAAAAAGTATTGATTTCAAAGAATAAGAACAAACCGAATTAAAAAATCACACATTTGGTCGGAAATTTTTAATTTAAAATAAGGGGTTTTTTTCGATGTATAAATAAAATAAAAAGAGAAAATAAACATTTTTTAATAAAAAATTACAGTTTGTTTTGGGCATAAAAAATAACTTTTAATAACATTTCAACCTTAAACACCTATCCAACTTTAACCTAACCAATGATGACGACGCCGACGCCTATTATGACGACGCTTACGCCTATGATGATCACACCGACGCCAATTATGACGACGCCGTCGACTATGATGATGACGCCGACGCCTATTGTGACGACGCTTAAGCCTATGATGATGACACCGACGCCTATTATGACGACGCTTACGCCTATGATCATCACACCGACGCCAATTATGACGACGCCGTCGACTATGATGATGACGCCGACGCCTATTGTGACGACGCTTACGCCTATGATGATGACACCGTCGCCTATTATGACGACGCTAAAGACTATGGTGATGACGCCGATGACTATGAGGACGACGCCAACGCCTATTATGACGACGCCGACGACTATGATGACGACGCCGTCGACTATGATGATGACGCCGACGCCTCTGAGGACGACGCAAACGCATATTATGACGACGCCGACGACTATGATGACGACGCCGTCGACTATGACGACGACGATGACGATGACGATGACGATGACGATGACGATGACGATGACGGTCACGATGACGATGACGATGACGATGACGATTACGATAATATTCTCATTATAGTAGTATTAATATATTTTGATTAACATATTTTTTAACAATTTAATATGAAATATTTCGTTTTTCTAGAAGAATAAGTGTAAATACCTATAATCAATAAAAAAAAAATAGCCCAAAATTACAATTCTTAAATAACAAAAAATAACTATTTTTATTTATTTAAGTTTCCGTAATGTAGATATTATATTATAACACTATCAAAAAGTAAAGATTTCAAAGAATAAGAACAAACCGAATTAAAAAATCACACATTTTGTCGGAAATTTTTGATTTAAAATAAGGGGTTTTTCTCGATGTATAAATAAAATAAAAAGAGAAAATAAATATTTTTTAATAAAAAAATTACAGTTTTTTTTGGGCATAAAAAATAACTTTGAATTACATTTCAACCTTAAACACCTATCCAACTTTAACCTAACCCAAATTGAACCTAACCCAAATTTAATCTAACCCAAATTGAACCTAACCCAAATTAAACCCAACCCAAATTTAACCTGACCCAAATTTAACCTAACCCAAATTGAACCTAACCCAAATTTAACCTCACCCAAATTTAACCTAACCCAAATTTAACCTAACCCAAATTCAACCTAACCCAAATTTAACTTACCAAAATTTCTGACGACGACGATGATGACATTGACGAAGACGATGTCTATGATGACGATGATGACGAAGGTGACAATGATGACGCTGACACCAATGATGACGACGCCGACGCCTATGATGACGACGCCAACGCCTATGATGATGACACCGACGCCTATTATGACGACGCCGTCGACTATGATGATGACGCCGACGCCTATTGTGACGACGCTTACGCCTATGATGATGACACCGTCGCCTATTATGACGACGCTGAAGACTATGGTGATGACGCCGATGACTATGAGGACGACGCCAACGCCTATTATGACGACGCCGACGACTATGATGACGACGCCGTCGACTATGATGATGACGCCGACGCCTCTGAGGACGACGCCAACGCGTATTATGACGATGCCGACGACTATGATGACGACGCCGCTTTCTATGATGATGATGCCGACGCCTCTGAGAATAACGCCAACGCCTATTATGACGACGCCGACGACTGTGATGACGAAGCCGTCGACTATGACGACGATGATGATGATGACGATGACGATGACGATGACGATGACGATGACAATGATCAATAATAAATAAAAAAAATAGCTTAAAATTGCAATTCTAAAACAACAAAAATAAACTTTTTTTATTTATTTAAGTTGCCGTAATGTAGATAAAGATTTCAAAGAATAAGAAGCAAACCGAATTAAAAATTCACACATTTTGTCGGAAATTTTTGATTTAAAATAAGGAGCTTTTCTCGATGTATAAATAAAATAAAAAAAGAAAATAAATATTTTTTAATAAAAAATATCAGTTTGTTTTGGGCATAAAAAATAACTTTTAATTACATTTCAACCTTAAACACCTATCAAAATTTAACCTAACCCAAATTGAACCTAACCCAAATTAAATCTAACTCAGATTTGACCTAACCCAAATTTAACGCAACCCAAATTTAATCTCATCCAAATTTAACCTTACCCAAATTTAACCTAAACAAATTTAACCTAACCCAAATTTAACCTCACCCAAATTTAACCTAACCCAAATTTAACCTAACCAAAATTTAACATAACCCAAATTTAACTTACCCAAATTTCTGACAACGACGATGATGACATTGACGAAGACGATGTCTATGATGACGATGATGACGAAGGTGACAATGATGACGCTGACACCAATGATGACGACGCTGACGCCTATGATGACGACGCCAACGCCTATGATGATGACACCGACGCCTATTATGACGACGCCGTCGACTATGATGATGACGCCGACGCCTATTGTGGCGACGCTTACGCCTATGATGATGACACCGTCGCCTATTATGACGACGCTGAAGACTATGGTGATGAAGCCGATGACTATGAAGACGACGCCAACGCCTATTATGACGACGCCGACGACTATGATGACGACGCCGTCGACTATGATGATGACGCCGACGCCTATTGTGACGACGCTTACACCTATGATGATGACACCGTCGCCTATTATGACGACGCTAAAGACGATTGTGATGACGCCGATGACTATGAAGACGACGCCAACGCCTATTATGACGACGCCGACGACTATGATACGACGCCGTCGACTATGATGATGACGCCGACGCCTCTGAGGACGACGCCAACGCGTATTATGACGACGCCGACGACTATGATGACGACGCCGTCGACTATGATGATGACGCCGACGCCTCTGAGGACGACGCCAACGCGTATTATGACAACGCCGACGACTATGATGACGACGCCGTCGACTATGACGACGACGACGATGACGATGACGATGACGATGACGATGACGATGACGATGACGATGACGATGACGATGACGATGACGATGACGATGACGGTGACGATGACGATGACGATGACGATTACGATAATATTCTTATTATAGTAGTATTAATATATTTTGATAACCATATTTTTTAACAATTTAATATGAAATCTTTCGTTTTTCTAGAAAAATAAGTGTAAATACCTTTAATCAATAAAAAAAAATAACTCAAAATTACAATTCTAAAATAACAAAAAATAACTATTTTTATTTATTTAAGTTGCCGTAATGTAGATATTATATTATAACACTATCAAAAAGTATTGATTTCAAAGAATAAGAACAAACCGAATTAAAAAATCACACATTTGGTCGGAAATTTTTAATTTAAAATAAGGGGTTTTTTTCGATGTATAAATAAAATAAAAAGAGAAAATAAACATTTTTTAATAAAAAATTACAGTTTGTTTTGGGCATAAAAAATAACTTTTAATAACATTTCAACCTTAAACACCTATCCAACTTTAACCTAACCAATGATGACGACGCCGACGCCTATTATGACGACGCTTACGCCTATGATGATCACACCGACGCCAATTATGACGACGCCGTCGACTATGATGATGACGCCGACGCCTATTGTGACGACGCTTAAGCCTATGATGATGACACCGACGCCTATTATGACGACGCTTACGCCTATGATCATCACACCGACGCCAATTATGACGACGCCGTCGACTATGATGATGACGCCGACGCCTATTGTGACGACGCTTACGCCTATGATGATGACACCGTCGCCTATTATGACGACGCTAAAGACTATGGTGATGACGCCGATGACTATGAGGACGACGCCAACGCCTATTATGACGACGCCGACGACTATGATGACGACGCCGTCGACTATGATGATGACGCCGACGCCTCTGAGGACGACGCAAACGCATATTATGACGACGCCGACGACTATGATGACGACGCCGTCGACTATGACGACGACGATGACGATGACGATGACGATGACGATGACGATGACGATGACGGTCACGATGACGATGACGATGACGATGACGATTACGATAATATTCTCATTATAGTAGTATTAATATATTTTGATTAACATATTTTTTAACAATTTAATATGAAATATTTCGTTTTTCTAGAAGAATAAGTGTAAATACCTATAATCAATAAAAAAAAAATAGCCCAAAATTACAATTCTAAAATAACAAAAAATAACTATTTTTATTTATTTAAGTTTCCGTAATGTAGATATTATATTATAACACTATCAAAAAGTAAAGATTTCAAAGAATAAGAACAAACCGAATTAAAAAATCACACATTTTGTCGGAAATTTTTGATTTAAAATAAGGCGTCATCATCATAGTCGACGGCGTCGTCATCATTGTCGTCGGCGTCGTCATAATAGGCGTTGGCGTCGTCTTCATAGTCATCGGCGTCATCACCATCGTCTTTAGCGTCGTCATAATAGGCGACGGTGTCATCATCATAGGTGTAAGCGTCGTCACAATAGGCGTCGGCGTCATCATCATAGTCGACGGCGTCGTCATCATAGTCGTCGGCGTCGTCATAATAGGCGTTGGCGTCGTCCTCATAGTCATCGGCTTCATCACCATAGTCTTCAGCGTCGTCATAATAGGCGACGGTGTCATCATCATAGGCGTAAGCGTCGCCACAATAGGCGTCGGCGTCATCATCATAGTCGACGGCGTCGTCATAATAGGCGTCGGTGTCATCATCATAGGCGTTGGCGTCGTCATCATAGGCGTCAGCGTCGTCATCATTGGTGTCAGCGTCATCATTGTCACCTTCGTCATCATCGTCATCATAGACATCGTCTTCGTCAATGTCATCATCGTCGTTGTCAGAAATTTGGGTAATGTTAAATTTTGGTTAGGTTAAATTTGGGTTAGGTTAAATTTGGGTGAGGTTAAATTTGGGTTAGGTTAAATTTGTTTAGGTTAAATTTGGGTTAGGTTAGGTTAGGTTAGGTTAGTTTAGGTTTTTTTTTTTTTTTTTTTATTTTTTTTTTTTAAAACGAAAGGCCCCCTGCTGTCAGGTTTTGCAGGGATGTTGTTATGGGCTGTAGGTATTATTCATCAATAAATTTTTTATTAAGTTATAAATTGAGGACAAATAAATAATATGATTATTATAAATATTTAAAACTGAAGTCATTAAGTCGCATTATATTTTTAAATTGGTCAAACTATGTATATGAATTAAATAAGTAATATTATCGGTATTTTTAAAACCGTAGTCATTTTATTGCATTTTTTGATAAAATTGTCAATTAATTAATATATAATAATGATAAATATGTAAAATAAAATTATAATAAAATAAATATTTTAAAATCATAATTATATGTTTCGCTATTTATTTCTTTTGTTAACGCGACTAACAATGACTATAATATATTCGAGGAATTTCTGCCGAGTTTTTGCGTTTTCCAGTAACAACTGGAGACTGTCTTTCGTCACATTTATGTCGACGCTCGATTCAAAGTCGTGCCTGTGGGAGGAATATACAGGGCACTCCGTAAGCAGGTGGAGGACGGTCTCCTGCTTGTCGGGGTCGCAGGCACACGCTGGGTTGTCCTTGCACTTGAAGCGAGTCAAGTACTCGGAGAACCCACCGTGTCCTGTTAGGGCCTGGGTCAGCTCCTTGGTCATCCCTATCTTCCGAACCGTCCTGTACGCAGCGATCGCGCACGGAAAGAATAGCTTAGTCGTGGCCGCCGTTTCCCCAGTACGATAACGCCGGTTCCATTCGCTGAGGGTATCCTCACGGATCATACGCTTAACGAATGAAACCGGGCACTTATCGTAGTGAGATTTCCGCTTACTCCTTAAGGCAGCCTCCTTGGCGAGCGAGTCGGCTCTCTCGTTGCCCTCCAGCCCCGCGTGAGCCTTGACCCAGAACAAGGAGACGCTCTTGTTCTGGGTATTGCTGCGGCGGATGGCGTCCCTCGTTTCCACGGCGAGGGCGTGGAGGGCTTCGGGGTTCACGACTGCTTGGAGAGCTGCCATGGAGTCGCTGTAGATAGCGAACGCCGTCTCGGTCCTTCTGAGGACTTCCTTCACTGCTTCACAGAGGGCCAAGAGCTCAGCCTGGTAGACGGTACAGTAAGACGGCAGAGCAAGTTTGAGGGCCTTGGTCTCGGCCTGGTCGGTCCACACGGACAATGCGGCCCCGACCTTGCCCTCAATCTTGCTGCCGTCTGTGAAGATACGCACCGCATAGTTGCGGTGCTCATTATATTGTTCCTCGTCTACCAGGCGTTGCAGTGCGATAGCCCTCTGCTCAGCCGGATGTGGCATCTGCAGCGCCGATGCCACTCGCTCGATCTCCCTGTCCCCCAGTGCTGGATGTGGTAACCCTCTCTTGGCCTCATACAGTGAGGCCACCTCTCGGATTCGGAGGTCGAGAGGGAGTATCCCAGCCAGCACCAGAGCAGAGTGTAGAGAGACCGTGCGATAGGCTCGGCACAGCTTCTGCACGAAGCTCCTCTGGACGGCGTTCAGCTTCTTCTGGACCCCAATTTTGGAAGCGGCCGGCGACCACGCGCTCGCTGCGTACAGGATGATGGGTTCGACTGCAGCCGTGTATATGCAGCGGATGACGTCCGGATGCAGACCCCAGCTGACCCTTGCGGCCCTCGACAGCTGCTTATAAATACCGATGGCTCGGGAGCAGACGTTTGCGACGTGGGTATTGAAAGTCAACTTGTGGTCGATGGTGAGACCAAGCAGTTTGATTTCCTCAGACATGCCAATGTCCACCCCGCCCATTCTGAGACATGGGGTGTCATGCTTCAGTTTGCGCGTTACCAGCATTGCTTTGGTCTTATGCGGCGCAAACTTCAGCTTGTTCGTGACACCCCATGCGCGTACATATTCAAGGGCGACATTGGCATCCCTTTGGACCTCAAATGCCGTCTCCCCATCGAACACGAGGACGACATCGTCCGCAAACGCCTGACAATAGACCCCTCTACTTTCGAGTTCCTGCAGCAGAGGATCCAGCACGACGTTCCATAATATGGGACCACTAATAGACCCCTGGACGCATCCCTTCCCGGTCCTGGATTTATGCTCCGCTCCCGCGTACCGGACTTTCACCACTCGCTCGGACAAGTAACTGTCGAAGACCCGTCTCAAGTTCACAGGACACTTTTCCTCAGCCAGACGGACTCGGATGGCCGGCCACCAAGCGCTGTCGAAGGCTCCCTCTATGTCCAAGGACACAATCGTGACAAGCCTCTTTGCTTTAAGCCTGTCACGAATGTGCCCCATGAGTGTATAGAGGGAGTCCTCAGTGCTCTTTTGGGGCATGAAGCCGTACTGGCGAGTACTCATCCTGGGTAACAGATGGAACTTGAGTCGGGCCACGAGCATCTTTTCGTATATCTTGCCGAGTACAGGCAAAAGACCAATCGGCCTGTATGACTTCGGAGTGGTGTAGTCCTCTTTCGCGGGCTTACGGAGCACAACGACTGTTGCCTCTTTCCAGGACCGTGGAAAGTATCCATGCGCCAGACACTTGTTCATCAAGTGCAGAACTAGTTCTGGGTCTTGTTGGATAGCGTGGCCCCATATATCCGCCGTCAGACCGTCGGAACCGGGGGCTTTTTTAGGGTTGAACGAGGAGACTGCTCGCCTTAGCTCGTCAGAAGTGAACGGAGGATCCCAGGGCTCAACTTGGTGTTCCCCGTTCACCTCTTCCGCTCGTTGCCGCACCTTTCTGTGCTCCTCGTTATCCCCCTCCGGGCGGTCTTCCGGGTAGAACGTCTCTGCCAGAAACCTCGCTGACTCTTCGGGGTCTAGTGTCTTCGCGTCCCTCACCATCGGTATGTCCTCCTCTCTCTTTTCAGTTCTTCGAATTACCCTGTATATTCCCTCCCACAAGCCTTCCTTGTCTTGCTTCGCGCAGAACCCCTTCCAGCTCTCGACCTTTGCCTTGGCTACCGCTTGCTCATACTCTACTTTCTGTTTCAGGTACTCCTCAACAACCTTTGGTCTACGAACCGGCGCTGCACATCGGATCCTTCGCTTTTTGGTTGCAACCAGCCTCTTCAGGCTGGCGAGTTCATCAGACCACCACGGCACTGAGAGTTTCTCGGCTGTCTTCTTTTTGGGCATCACTTCAGTACAGACGTTTTGTACCGTCGTAGTAAGTTCCTCGACTACCAAGTCCAACTCGTCCACGCTGCCGATCTCATCGAGCAGGCTTACAGTGATATTGTTTTCACGCTTAAATTGGGCCAGTTTCTCACGAAACTGGCCCCAATTAGCTTTTTTGGTATTGTAGGACCTGGTAGTCCGGTGCACCGTGATGCCCACAGACTTCTGGAGATGTATCAGGAACTCTATGCCGTTGTGGTCCGACCCCGTCAAATCGTCGACGACTCGCCAGCCGTCGGTCACCGCTAGCATATCCGCTGTGCAGGCTGTGACGTCGACGCAGCTCGTGTAACGTCTGTTGCCACGAACTACGTCGAAGGTTGGAGTTTCCCCTCTGTTGAGTATTTGCAGGCCAAGCTGGTCGAGAGCTCCCAGCATCTCGTCGCCTCTGCTATTGGTCTCACTACTGCCCCACCAAACACTCCAGGCGTTGGCGTCTCCTCCCATTATGAGCTTATGTGGGCCGGTCTCGCTTTCCACCTTTCTTAAGCTGTCCAGGTATGGCCCCAAGGGCAGGTCTGGCTCAAAGTAGAACGAGACCAGAGTTAGTTCCCAGGCACCAGTTTGGATCCCCACCACGACGATGTTATTCGTGGTGAGTTCTGGGTACTGTCTAACGGCAATGCGTGGATCAAAAACGGCTATTGCCGCTTTGACAGTCCCTTCTCCTTGCCTGGTGCTCTGGAAGATTCGAACACCTCTGGTCCCGCTCATCCTTTTAGCGTTGCCCACGTAGGGCTCCTGGATCAGCGCTGCGGTGGTTTTGCGCTGCTCGGCCTCAATCATAAGCTCCTGGGTCGCCAACTTCTTCCTTTGGAGATTCACCTGGAGTATTTTGTGGGGCATCGTGTTCGTTGGGACAACCTCAGCAATAGGCGACGGACGCACGTGCCAGCCGATCCCATCTGACCCGAACAGGACACTGGGGATCGAAAGCGTTATGGTCGACTCTCCCCATCTTCGCTAAGACGCAGTTGTGGCACTTTGGTGTTTCAGCCTTTAGCCACTGGTCACATTGTGCTCGGAGGTGTGGGCCCCCACAGTGGCTGCATAAGTCGGCAGGTTCTTTGCAGAGCCGCCGACTATGCCCGTAGCCCAGACACCTCGTGCACTGAACCAGTGGCGACTGGTCCTCAACGAAGACAGTCTGGAGGTCAATCCGTGCTCTCCCCTTCTCCAGCATCCTGCTCCAGACAGCGGGGGACGTGCTGATGATCAAGTTGTGGGTTTGGGAGTTCCGCGCATTTCTTTTAAATTTTATCGACATACGATTGTCATCGCTGTCGAGGCCGCGAAAGACGTCCCGATTTTGGTTCCGCAGCGCCTCCAGTATTTCCTCATCGGAGTGTATACGGAGGACGCCACGGAAGAGCAAGAGTGGGTCCTTGTTTTTCACGTCCTCGACAGCGAGGTTGTTCCCTGCCTTTTCCAATCTGTCCCGTAAGCGGCTCCTTTCCTCAACCGACCTACACCCCATAACAACCTTCCGGTCTTTGGCCTTCCGCACCCACTCAACCTCAACCCCCCCCTCTCTTGCTTTTACAGCTCTTCTTATTTTGCTCATCACTTCCTCCCCCGAGTCCCCGTCGTCTTTGGACGTCACAACTACGGAGTGCAGCGCGGTCCTTCCTGGGGTCTGCCTTTTCGGTGGACCCGCCGCTACACTCGCATAGGTGGCCGTCCTCTCGACTATTTCCCCCTGCCTCTCCATCGCTCGCTGCAGCTGCTCCATCTTCTCGTTGCTCTCCTTCACTAGCGCGCTATGCTCCGCTAGTGAAGCGAGCAACGAGTCAACCTCCGGAATGCTCCTGGGTACGTCTGGCGGAGGTATTGCCTTAATAGCCTCACCCTACGCCAGCTCAGTCGCCGTCACGGCCCGTTCAGCCGCCGCCGCTGCCTCTTCCTTCACCAGCTGGTACAGCCGCTCCACCGATTGGGTGATCCCTACTTTCAGGTCTGCCCTCAGATTGCGCGAGTCGCCAAGGTGTGACTTCGCGCGCAGAAGGCAGTTCCGAGCTTCGGTCACCCGATCGGTGGGTTTGTTCGGCTGCAGCTGGCTTGCTCCCGGTGACGCTCCCAGAGTTTCGGTCGAGGTTCGGCGCGCTGCGGCCTTGCTGTGCGGCTGAGATGCAGCGCGCCGAGCGGGCTTCTGGGAAGCAGACACCGTCGGGGCTGCCCTTTTGGGTGAGTGCGCGGCGACCGACTGAAGAGGCCGCGATTCGGTCAACTTCCCTGTTTCCCACTCGCCAATGCTTCGCCTCACACTTGAGGCTTGAGTTGAAGCACTGGGAGGGGAGAGCTCCTTGTCGAAGGTGATGGAGAGTGCTTCGTTCGACGGAGAGACTTGGGGAGCCAGGGTGGTCTTTTTCGCGGGGGTCCGGGAGAGGAACATGATTATGAGAGGGAGTTGAAGCTGAGCGGATAATAAATTTAATAAAATTTATTTTAGTCTTATTTATTATTGAACTGATCCCTGTAAAGGGGGGATCAGTTTACGTCAATATTAAAGTAACACTTTTATTAAAATTTATGATACTTAATATTATGATACAGAAGTTAAAACTTCTGGTATATGTATAGAATAATAAATTTACGTCACTTAAATATTAAATTCGGTCCCTGTAAAGGGGGGATCAGTCATAAGATTGACAATGTTTATTAAAAAGTGGCTTCAAAATGAAGTCACGTCAATAATATAAAATTTTAAATTGAAAATAAAATATTTAATAAATAAAATTAAGAATAGAAATATTGAAATTAGGATTAAATATGCATAAAATTATGGTTAAAATGTCTATAAAAATTCCGATAAAATTACAGGTTGATATCGGAATTTAAATAAAATTAATTAGACACTAAAAATAATGTTGAAAATTTTTGTCCAAATCAGAGTCCTTCCCTTATATATAGAACGTGAGAAAAATGGGTGGGCGTTTTGACGTTCTATGTGAGGCAGGCGGGCGTGCGAGGTGTCAGGAGACAGGTCTCGACGCGGGCTAGCTCACGAGAACGGTTACAGAAGTACGTTCAATGTAAAAATTTTGAATTATGGCCAAAAAACCGGATTTTTTGATGAAAAATCGGATTTTCAGCGACCGAGTGGGGTTTCGGATCGCGCTCAGCGCCGGGAAACCTGGGTTCGTGCAGCGAAAACCCGATTGACAAAAAACTATTGCAATCTAATGGTAAACAGAGACGTTATTAAAATTTGAAAAATTAAAAAGTCCAAAAATAAGGGTAAGTGCCCAAAACAAAACCACCCCTTAAGGAAAGTCAAAATTAATTAGTCAGAGGTGTAGCGGGGGCTAATTTAGCACGCTTAGTGTTGAAAACCGCTACAAAAACGCTATCCTGGTGTTGTAGATATCGCGATTTTTGTTCTGACTGTGCTCCATAAGGTCGATTTCAGTACAGGCACCTATGTATGAATTTTGATGAAAATTCGAATTTTTTGACGTTCTATGTGAGGCAGGCGGGCGTGCGAGGTGTCAGGAGACAGGTCTCGACGCGGGCTAGCTCACGAGAACGGTTACAGAAGTACGTTCAATGTAAAAATTTTGAATTATGGCCAAAAAACCGGATTTTTTGATGAAAAATCGGATTTTCAGCGACCGAGTGGGGTTTCGGGTTAGTTTAGGTTAGGTTAGGTTAGGTTAGGTTAGGTTAGGTTAGGTTAGGTTAGGTTAGGTTAGGTTTTTTTTTTTTTTTTTTTTTTTTTTTTTTTTTTTTTTTTTTTGTGGTGGCGGGAATGGAAAATCCATCATGGACACCCAGACCACCCTACTTTGAAGGCAGTCTGGGTAGTGCCGGACTCCTACCGGCTAAAAACCACTCCCGCCATGCGAAAGGCCCCCTGCCATCTAGATTCGCAGGGACGTTTAAAAGGGCCGTACATATGTTTTAAAAGGGGTATATTTGTTTCAATTGTGAATGTTGATTTTGTATATAATAAATAAAATAGATATATTTCAATCGTTGAAGTTGTAAAAAATTTCTTGTCATTTAATTGTATTTTCTTTTAAAAAAAAATTTGTCAATTTATTAATTAATATAATAGTAATAAATAAAGTAATAATGTAAAATAAAATAATTGAATAAAATCTTTAAAATCAAAATTAGAAAAGTCCTATTTGTTCCGTATATTTACGGATTTCACAATTTTAACAATAAATTCTAAAAATTTTTCGCAATTTTTTCGGTCACCTATGAGGATCGACAGATTTTCTTTAGTCAGTCGCATGTCGACTGTCATTTCCAAGTCGTGCCTGTGGGAGGAATATACAGGGCACTCCGTTAGCAGGTGGAGGACGGTTTCCTGCTTGTCGGGGTCGCAGGCACACGCTGGGTTGTCTTTGCACTTGAAGCGAGTCAAGTACTCGGAGAACCCACCGTGTCCTGTCAGGGCCTGGGTCAGCTCCTTGGTCATCCCTATCTTCCGCACCGTCCTGTACGCAGCGATCGCGCACGGAAAGAAAAGCTTAGTCGTGGCCGCCGTTTCCCCAGTACGATAACGCCGGTTCCATTCACCGAGGGTATCCTTACGGATCATACGCTTAACGAATGAAACCGGGCACTTATCGTAGTGAGGTTTCCGCTTACTCCTTAAGGCAGCCTCCTTGGCGAGCGAGTCGGCTCTCTCGTTGCCCTCCAGCCCCGCGTGAGCCTTGACCCAGAACAAGGAGACGCTCTTGTTCTGGGTATTGCTGCGGCGGATGGCGTCCCTCGTTTCCACGGCGAGAGCGTGGAGGGCTTCGGGGTTCACGACTGCTTGGAGAGCTGCCATGGAGTCGCTGTAGATAGCGAACGCCGTCTCAGTCCTTCTGAGGACTTCCTTCACTGCTTCACAGAGGGCCAAGAGCTCAGCCTGGTAGACGGTACAGTAAGACGGCAGAGCAAGTTTGAGGGCTTTGGTCTCGGCCTGGTCGGTCCACACGGACAATGCGGCCCCGACCTTGCCCTCAATTTTGCTGCCGTCTGTGAAGATACGCACCGCATAGTTGCGGTGCTCATTATATTGTTCCTCGTCTACCAGGCGTTGCAGTGCGATAGCCCTCTGCTCAGCCGGATGTGGCATCTGCAGTGCCGATGCCACTCGCTCGATCTCCCTGTCCCCCAGTGCTGGATGTGGTAACCCTCTCTTGGCCTCATACAGTGAGGCCACCTCTCGGATTCGGAGGTCGAGAGGGAGTATCCCAGCCAGCACCAGAGCAGAGTGTAGGGAGACCGTGCGATAGGCTCGGCACAGCTTCTGCGCGAAGCTCCTCTGGACGGCGTTCAGCTTCTTCTGGACCCCAATTTTGGAAGCGGCCGGCGACCACGCGCTCGCTGCGTACAAGATGATGGGTTCGACTGCAGCCGTGTATATGCAGCGGATGACGTCCGGATGCAGACCCCAGCTGACCCTTGCGGCCCTCGACAGCTGCTTATAAATACCGATGGCTCGGGAGCAGACGTTTGCGACGTGGGTATTGAAAGTCAACTTGTGGTCGATGGTGAGACCAAGCAGTTTGATTTCCTCAGACATGCCAATGTCCACCCCGCCCATTCTGAGACATGGGGTGTCATGCTTTAGTTTGCGCGTTACCAGCATTGCCTTGGTCTTATGTGGCGCAAACTTCAGCTTGTTCGTGACACCCCATGCGCGCACATATTCAAGGGCGACATTGGCATCCCTTTGGACTTCAAGTGCCGTCTCCCCATCGAACACGAGGACGACATCGTCCGCAAACGCCTGACAATAGACCCCTCTTCTTTCAAGTTCCTTCAGCAGAGGATCCAGCACGACGTTCCATAATATGGGACCACTAATGGACCCCTGGACGCATCCCTTCCCGGTCCTGGATTTATGCTCCGCTCCCGCGTACCGGACTTTCACCACTCGCTCGGACAAGTAACTGTCGAAGACCCGTCTCAAGTTCACAGGACACTTTTCCTCAGCCAGACGGACTCGGATGGCCGGCCACCAAGCGCTGTCGAAGGCTCCCTCTATGTCCAAGGACACAATCGTGACAAGCCTCTTTGCTTTAAGCCTGTCACGAATGTGCCCCATGAGTGTATAGAGGGAGTCCTCAGTGCTCTTTTGGGGCATGAAGCCGTACTGGCGAGTACTCATCCTTGGTAACAGATGGAACTTGAGTCGGGCCACGAGCATCTTCTCGTATATCTTGCCGAGTACAGGCAAAAGACCAATCGGCCTGTATGACTTCGGAGTGGTGTAGTCCTCTTTCGCGGGCTTACGGAGCACAACGACTGTTGCCTCTTTCCAGGACCGTGGAAAGTATCCATGCGCCAGGCACTTGTTCATCAAGTGCAGAACTAGTTCTGGGTCTTGTTGGATAGCGTGGCCCCATATATCCGCCGTCAGACCGTCGGAACCGGGGGCTTTTTTAGGGTTGAACGAGGAGACTGCTCGCCTTAGCTCGTCAGAAGTGAACGGAGGATCCCAGGGCTCAACTTGGTGTTCCCCGTTCACCTCTTCCGCTCGTTGCCGCACCTTTTTGTGCTCCTCGTTATCCCCCTCCGGGCGGTCCTCCGGGTAGAACGTCTGTGCCAGAAACCTCGCTGACTCTTCGGGGTCTAGTGTCTTTGCGTCCCTCACCATCGGTATGTCCTCCTCTCTCTTTTCAGTACTTCGAATAACCCTGTATATTCCTTCCCACAGGCCTTCTTTATTCTGTTTCTCACAGAAACCCTTCCAGCTCTCGACCTTTGCTTTGGCTACTGCTTGCTCATACTCTAATTTCTGTTTCAGGTACTCCTCAACAACCTTTGGTCTACGAACCGGCGCTGCACATCGGATCCTTCGCTTTTTAGTGACCACCAGCCTCTTCAGGCCGGCGAGTTCATCAGACCACCACGGCACTGAGAGTTTCTCGGTTGTCTTCTTTTTGGGCATCACTTGAGTACAGACGTTTTGTACCGCCGTAGTAAGTTCCTCGACTACCAGGTCCAACCCGTCCACGCTGCCGATCTCATCGAGCAGGCTTATAGTGATGTTGTTGGTACGCTTAATTTGGGCCAGTTTCTCACGAAACTGGCCCCAATTAGCTTTTTTGGTATTATAGGACCTGGTAGTCCGGTGCACCGTGATGCCCACAGACTTTTCGAGATGTATTAAGAACTCAATGCCGTTGTGGTCCGATCCCGTCAGATCGTCGACGACTCGCCAGCCGTCGGTCACCGCTAGCATATCCGCTGTGCAGGCTGTGACGTCGACGCAGCTCGTGTAACGTCTGTCACCACGAACTACGTCGAAGGTTGGAGTTTCCCCTCTGTTGAGTATTTGCAGGCCAAGCTGGTCGAGAGCTCCCAGCATCTCGTCGCCTCTGCCATTGGTCTCAGTACTGCCCCACCAAACACTCCAGGCGTTGGTGTCTCCCCCCATTATGAGCTTATGTGGGCCGGTCTCGCTTTCCACCTTTCTTAAGCTATCCAGGTATGGCCCCAAGGGCTGGTCTGGTTCAAAGTAGAACGAGACCAGAGTTAGTTCCCAGGCACCAGTTTGGATCCCCACCACGACGATGTTGTTCGTGGTGAGTTCTGGGTACTGTCTAACGGCAAGCCTTGGGTTAAAAACGGCTATTGCCGCTTTGACAGTCCCTTCTCCTTGCCTGGTGCTCTGGAAGATTCGAACACCCCTGGTCCCGCTCATCCTTTGAGCGTTGCCCACGTAGGGCTCCTGGATAAGCGCTGCGGTTACTTTGCGCTGCTCGGCCTCAAGCATAAGCTCCTGGGTCGCCAACTTCTTCCTTTGGAGATTCACCTGGAGTATTTTATGCGGCAGTGTGTCCACTGGGACCACTTTAGCAGTAGGCGACGGACGCACGTGCTAGTCGGTCCCACCTGACTCGAACAGGACACTCGGGGCTGAACGCGTTGTGGTCCGTCTTCTCCATCTTCGCCTTGACGCAGTTTTGGCATTTTGGGCAATCCGCCTTTAGCCACTGGGCACAATCTGCACGTAGGTGAGGGCCTCCGCAATGGCTGCACAAGTCGGCCGACTCTTTACAGAGTCGCCGACTATGCCCGTATCCTAAACACCTAGTGCACTGCACCAGTGGCGACTGGTCGTCAACGAAGACGGTCTGAAGGTCGATACGCGCTCTTCCCTTTTCGAGCATCCTGTTGTAGATCGTCGGGGACGTGCTGACGATCACGTTCTGGGTCTGCGGGTTTCTGGAACTTTTTTTGTATTTAATTGCGAGTCTGTCCTCCTCGCTGTCCAGGCCGCGAAAAACATCCCTGGTTAGGTTAGGTTAGGTTAGGTTAGGTTAGGTTAGGTTAGGTTAGGTTAGGTTAGGTTTTTTTTTTTTTTTTTTTTTTTTTTTTTTTTTTATACTTTCTCCACTCCCTGCCCTGAGCAGGATCGTTGCACACTCATTCCTTTTTTATTTTATTATATTATTGAATACATTAAATTATTTATTTATTTAAGATAGTTCATTGTTTTATTTCTTTTCTTCTAGTTCTTTGTTCATTTTCATGTTGTGTTCTTTCCTTTACTACACTATGTTGATAAATATTTATTTATTACCTTCCTCATTGCTTCACTCCTTCCTCAAGGGTTGCGCAAACGCTTGGATCACCCAATATTTTGCGCTTGCTTGAGGCTTTCTTTCTTCTATCATCTCCTCTTTTCCTTATTTATATATAGTAATTTGTAATTATGTATTTATGTATACCTGTGTTATATTTAGATTGTTTGTATATATGTTTATATTATGTCGTATGTCAAATATATTTTATTTATTCTGTTTTATTATTATTTTCGTCACGTTCTTGGCGAATTTAAAAAATATTTCTCTTTTTTTTGTTTCAGCCATTATTTGGCTCACTGTGCTTCTTTGTATCGCCTGTCCCAATTCTTGCTCGGTCTCATATCTTGCTCGCCCGAAGATTGGGCAGTCGAATAACACATGCAGAGCGGATTCGTCGACTCCAGGGGCACAGGCGCACGATGGGTCCCTCTTACACTTGAATCTGGCTAAATATTCGGAGAACCCACCGTGCCCCGTTAGTATCTGTGTCGTGATACAATCCGTCTTTATTTTCCGGACGATCCGGTACCCCTCGACAGCATCCGGAAAGAAAACTTTGGTTGTCCCGGCAGTTGCCCCTGATTGATACCTCCGATTCCATTCGCCAAGAGACTCCCGTCTGATTTGCCCCTTGACGAATGAAACCGGGCACTTATCGTAGTCAGGGGCACTATCCATGGTGAGGGCAGCCATTTTGGCTAGACAGTCGGCACGTTCGTTGCCCGCAAGCCCCGCATGGGCCTTCAACCAGAACAAGGACACAGTTTTGCTCTGGCCAAAGGCTGTGCGGAGGTTCTTGCGGGCCTCTACGGCCAGGGGATGTAGAGAGCCATTATTGACTATGGCATCCAGCGCGGATCGAGAATCGCTGTAAATTGCAAATCTCTGCTGAGCACTTTGAATGATGTCACCCGTGGCTCTGCATACGGCCAGGAGTTCAGCCTGATAGACGGTGCCATAAGATGGCAATTTAAGTTTGACGGCCTTGGTTTCGGCCGCGCCTTCCCAATAGGACACTGCGGCCCCCACCTTGCCGCCAATCCTACTGCCATCTGTGAACATTTTGACGGCATAGTCGCTGTTTGCGGTCAGCTCTTCTTCGTCTATCAGGCTTTTGAACTCCAGGTACATATGCGTCGCCGGGTGTCCATTTTCGCAGTGCCCCGCCCTCCGCTCGACCTCTCCGCCAGCCAGATCTGGCCGGGATACTCCCCTCTTTGCTTCGTACAGAGCGGCTGCTTCCCGTATACGAATATCGAGTGGAAGTATACCGGCGAGAAGCAGTGCTGCATTCAGGGAGACCGTGCGGTAAGCTTTGCAGAGCTTCTGCGCAAATCCACGCTGGATGGCATTGAGTTGTTTTTTGACTCCCAGCTTACCCACTGCCGGTGCCCAGGCGCTCGCCGCATACAGAATCACTGGCTCGATGACTGCGTTATATATGGTTCTAATGATATCAGTGTGGAGGCCCCAACTGACCTTGGCCGCCCTCGACAGCTGCCCGTATAATTTAACGACTTTTTTACATATATTATTAATGTGTTTATTAAATGTTAGGCAGCTGTCGATGGTTAGCCCAAGGATTTTTATTTCCTTTGACATGCCAATGCCGATCCCGCCCATGCTCAAGAGTGGTTCGTCAAATTTAAGTTTTCGCGTAACCACCATCGCTTTGGTTTTGTGCGGTGCGAACTTTAACTTGTTTTTGACTCCCCACTCCGCAACATAGGCGAGGGCGGCATTGGCCTGTCTTTGGACCTCCAATCCAGTGTCTCCGTCAATAACCAGGACTATGTCGTCGGCGAACGCCTGGCAATAGACGCCCTTGGCAGTCAGCGCCTTCAGTAGTGGGTCGAGAACAAGGTTCCACAGAATTGGGCCCCCTATTGAGCCCTGGACACACCCCTTGGTTGTGCTTACGGAGTGTGTCTCCCCGCCGTATCTAACCTCGACCCTTCTATCCTGAAGGTAGCTGCTGATTATTTTTCGGATGTTACCGGGACATCCTTCTTCCTTTAGCCTCACCTTTATGGCTGGCCACCATGCGCTATCGAAGGCTCCCTCTATGTCCAATGAGATCATAGTCATCAGCTTTTTCTGCTTGAGTCTACTTCTTACGTGTCCCATTAGGTCATAGAGGGAGTCTTCGGTGCTCTTTTGGGGTACAAAACCGTACTGCCGGACGCTCATCTTGGGGAGGAGGTGCCATTTTAGTCTCCCCACGATCATCTTTTCGAGCACCTTGCCTAAAACCGGGAGAAGGCCGATTGGCCTGTAGGACTTGGGCTGGAAATAGTCATCCTTGGCGGGTTTTCGCAGAACAACGACGGCCGCTTCTTTCCAAGGCTTTGGGAAGTGGCCCAGCTGCAGGCACTTGTTTGCCATGGCCAGGAAAGTTCCTGGGTCCTGTGAGACCACTCGCGCGCAAATATCTGCTGTAAAACCGTCTGCACCCGGAGCCTTCCTTGGATTAAAGCTTTCCACGGCCACTCTCAGCTCCTGCTCCGTGAACGGGGGATCATGGTAATCATCATGTTCCCCGCTCACGAGCTCAGCTTGCCGTCGAGTAGCTTGGTGGTCCGCGTTGTCCTCACATTCACGGTCCTCCGGGTAGAAGGTTTCGGCAAGCAGTCTCGCCGACTCCTTCAGGCTCAGGAACCTTCCATTACATTTCAGGGGGACGTCTTCGAATCTTTTAGACGTGCGACCGATCACCCTGTAAATGCCTTCCCAAAGCCCCTCCTTGTCCTGCTTCCCGCAGAACTCTTTCCAGCTTTGAGTCTGAGCTTCCCTGGTCCTGGCAAGGTACTCGTTTTTCTTTTGCAGGTACTCATCAATCACCCCGGCCTTTCGGGAGGGGGCCGCGCAGCGGATACGTCTCTTTCTGGTGGCAACTTCCCTCTTCAGGGTGGCTAAATCAGCAGACCACCAGGGTAAGGTGAGTTTGGTGTGTGTCTTGATGCGTGGGATGTGTTCAGTGCATGCTTGGTGTATATTGTTTGTGAATGTATTAATTGTGTGTTCAAGTTGTAGAGTGTTATTGATTACTGAAACTTCAGACGGGCTGATTTTATGGTCTGCGTTCAACTGTGCCAGTTTCTCATGAAACTGACTCCAGTTTGCCTTTTTTGTATTATACAGCCTCGTCGTCCGCTGTGTATGTATGATCTCACCTCTCTTCAGTTTAACATTGAAGGTGATGCCGTTGTGGTCCGCATTTGTTAGGCTCTGATCCACCTTCCAGTCACCAACCAGATCGAGTATGTCCGCTGTGCACGCGGTAATATCGACATGACTAGTGTACGTCCTACCCCCCCGCACTGTTTCGAAGGTCGGAGTGTCACCGACATTGAGTATTTGCATACCAATTTGATCGAGAGCGCCCGTGACGCTGTCTCCCCTGGAGTCTGTTCTAGCACTGCCCCACCATACACTCTTGGCATTCGAGTCTCCCCCGATAAGAAGCCTCGCCGAGCTCGCCACCGCTATTCTTCTAAGTTGCTCCAGGTATGGCTCTATGGCTTTGTCGGGTTCAAAGTAGAAGGAGGCCAGTGTGATTTCCCAGGAAGCCGTGCGGATTTTCACGACCACGATGTTGTCGGTCGTGAATTCTGGGCACTGTATTACTTCTATATTTTGGTCAAAAATGGCGATCGCTGCTTTTACAGTGCCCCCCGGACGGCCGCCACCCTGGAAAATTCTGACCCCCCTGTACTGCTTTAGAGTTCCGACTCCACCCACATACGGCTCCTGGAGCAGTGCTACTGCGATTTTGCGTTCGACTGCCTCTAGCATGAGTTCGTCCGTGGCTAGTCGCATTCTTTGCAGGTTGGCCTGGACGAACTTGTGCCTTACAACCTCCTCACTGGGGAGTACTCTCGCCATGTTCATCACTGTGGCACCATTAACAATACGCGACAGTGGATCGCGCTATCGCGTCCCACCGTCTGCGCAGCGGGCAATCCAAGCTGAAGCTATTATGGCTTATATTATCGTGGCCCGCTTTTCTGCAGTTACAGCATTTAGGGGACTCCCCGGCCAGACGTGATGGGCAGTCCGCTCTTAGGTGAGCGCCTCCACAGTGCGAGCAAAGCTCCTCATCTCCAGTGCACTGCTTCCGGCCGTGGCCAAAACCAAGGCATTTCGTACACTGCACAAGGGGAGTCTGGTCAAACACCCTCACCCTTTGCAAGTCTATATGTGCACGACCTGCCTTGGTCAAGACCTGCCACACCGGGGGGGAGACCTGTACAACCACATGGCTTTCATGGGGATTCCGCGCTCGTCTGCGGTATTTTACGGCGACCCTCACCTCATCTTTCTTCAGCTCGCCCATGAGGTGCTGATTTTGTTTGAGGATTGCCCTGGTGATGTCGTCGTCCGTGTTATAGGATAAAACATCCATCAACATCACCAGAGGATCCCTGTTAACTGCTTCCTCAATTTTTAGTCCGGCTGCGGAGCCCCCCAGTCTGCTCTTTACTATGTCCAGTTCTTGGCGAGTTTGGCACCCTATGATAACTTTTTGGTCTCTCGCCTTGCGAACCTTATCCACTCGGATGCCCGTTTCCTTGGCGTCTACAGCTATTCGAATTTTTTCGACGACGGTGCTGCTGGTGTCCTTTGCGTCATTCGAGCTTATTATAATTGAGTGCAGCGGCCGCGGCGGTACGTATTGCTGACTCGCCGCGACTTTTGCATAGCTCTGATTTTGGGGGGAAGAAGGATGAGCAGGGCGCTTCCTAATATCTTTATGATCTAATTTTTCGATGAGTGTGCGTGTAAAGAGCGCACACTCTGCTATCTGCTTCCTGCTCTCCCTTACCTCCTCTAATACATCCACCATTGTTGGATCCTTGTTAGGGTCAACCGTACGAGTTTTAATATAACCTTCCCTGCACTGGTCACCGATCTCTCCCTCTTTTGGATGGCTCTTCGCTAGGGCAACCAGGGTAGCCATAATCTGCAGCATTTCCATCATATTTTTATTTATGATGGATTTAATTTCGCGCTTTAGGTTCCCCGATTTGCCCATGGCCTCCTCCACTTCTGCACCCATAGCTTTAGCTCGGGTGAATAGGCTCTCGGCTCGCTCAGCCGAACTCGTACCTGCAGCAGCTACAGTGACGATGGCGCCACTGTTATCGACAGCACCATCCACACCATGTTCCGGTGAGAATACGCAAGGCGGTATGTTGAGGACAGAGCTTGTGGCAGAGGGAGAAATGTTTTTCCGGGCAAAGGTTTTTCGTCCGATATTTGTCGACATCTCTGATTTTTTAGTATTTGGTGGCGTCATAAACATTTTTATGTTAACAAGGTTGGTGGTAACAGGGTTTTGACCCGGACAGGTACGTGAGCCAAACTAAATAAATAAAATGTTTTAATACGAAAATCTGTCAACTTAAAAAATAAAATAAAAATATAAAATATTTTTAGTCATCCGAAAACGGAGTACCTTTTCCTATATACAATGAATGGTGGGTGGGGGGAGAAATTCTGTGTGCGAAAATTAAATAAAATATTTAATATTAAATATTGTGTCTTATTTTGATCCCTGTAAAGGGGGGATCAGTCATAAATTATCAATTGTCAGTGAGATTATTAATAGTGGCTTCAAGACGAAGCCACGTCAGTAATATAAATTATTTATTTGAAAATGAAATTTTTAATTCATACAATTAACAATAATAATTTTTTAAATAAGGTTTAAATATGTCTAAAATTATGGTTAAGTGTGTGTAAAAATTCTTATAAAATTATGGATTAAATTTGGGGTCAAAATATAATTATTTATACCA